>JBAMAX010003775.1:0-172100 GCA_037043745.1 Chymomyza amoena
ATGATGATGATGATGAAGTGTTTGTTTTGAAGCAAAGCAAAACATATGGTTTTGATGCTATCAAGTATAAACTTAAATACAGTGCTTGGAAGTAGTCTGCAGTGGTGAAGTATAGCTTTTAGAACATTTTGTGCCGTGTGGAATCGTATTTAAAGATTTGCTCGCAGCTGTATAATAAAAATGTAAACGCTAAGAAAAAGTGTTGCAATTTCTGGCAGACGCAACAATTCATACAATGCTATCGGTGTAGTTGCTGTACCTTAGTAAAAATTTATTTACTAGCACAAATGTTGCATGTTCAAGCATGGTCTGCGAAAGTGCCAATTTGACCATGAGTAAGACTAAAGTTGCTCCACAACGCGATATGGAAAACTACCCTCTGAGCCTTTAAGCGAAATTTCTTTAACTTTGTTGATTACGCCACTACGCCCTCTTCAAAATCATAACCAGTGCTCAATGGCAACAATGAACCATTCTTGAATGCTTTAATCTGTGGGTCAGACTTTCGTGCGTCCGTTTGATGTGTAAAAAAATGAATATAGGCCCATATAATGCCACATCCAAATCGTTGCTGTAACCCTTTCGGGAAAAAAACCATAGGTGTGTCTATACAAATTTAGTCCGAATCAGTGATAAAAATGTAAAATTTAATGCGATAGCCGGACAATACGTGTGCCGTTCTTGCAGGACAAATTTATACAAAAGGATTTGCATGCGTCTCCTATTGTATGATTGATACTGCAAGGTAAGAGTTATATGTTGACTGCTTTTATGCGTTGCGAAGGGAACTTATGAATATGCACATTTGCGTCCACATATTTAATAATATCCCTAGCGTGCTCATATAAATCGTTAAGCTTTATCCATTTGTTACAAAACGGTCTACATAGTGCGAAAATGTTTGTCGTGCAACTTTTGCACGATGTCCAAATAATGATTAATTGTTGTCATAAAGCGCAATTACGCTGTATTGAACATGCCCAGAGGCTTTAAATTTATTACTTCATGAAGCTCTTTTATAGGTAATTTCATTTTTCGCGCCAGTTTTTGGACCACTTGTTAAAGCGTTGGGGATGCCAAATACTTTGTGTGCCGCATACACTTTTGCAGTTTTAGTTTTTACGTCATTTGACCTCTTTCTTAAAAAACTTAAAACTTTGCACTTCAAATAGTTTTGTACACCCACAGTATGTGCCACAATTATTTGAACATCGCGCATTCGTAAAATAAATATCCAATTGAAACGTGAGATGCGACAATTGCAAAACTTATGTATCGATATTGTTATAGAGATATCTATTTAAAGCCGATTATTGACATCGACTATAATTAGCGATGTCACAAATTAAACTCATCAAAATGAGTTTAAACTTAGATAAATATAGCGCTTTATTATGTGTTATTTAAAGGTTGGCGCACTCGAAAGACTCAACAAACTAATTTTATATATTTTTATGCAACTCTTTTCATTATCGATAACGCCCCGCTGCCTTACTGACGATAACTTGTAAAAACAACTATTTAAACCATATACAGCTTGTAAACTTGGAGTTCCCACTAAATGAAAATAACCCTTCAATCAGCATACGTGTAACAGTAGTTTTATATAATGTCTGACTCAGAGGACGATTGGTTTACCAAAGATGAGGAAGAAATTGTACAAAGTTTGCAGTGTCAGCTCAAAAGCAAAAGTAAAATTGAAGAACATGAGGAGCATATAGAATTTCATAATAGCGGAAGTAAGTAAAACTTATGAAATTTCTATACGTGGCTTACAAATCTAATTGATTTTATTCAAATCAGCGGAGGCCCACCTAAAGCAACTTAATTTACAAGCTAGTGCAGCAGATGCAGGCACTGGCACAAGCTCCGCCGTTCGTTTTACTACAGCTGAAATGGTTAAATTGCACAACTTGGCACCCCTGGACATGTTTTTATACATTATGGCTGAGGAACGCAATTTCTTTGCTAATCAATTGACGGCCACCGACTCACAGAAACGTGTGCTACAGTATTTGGAAATTTTGTATTTACTGTGCCAATTACAATTGCCCGGTTTTTACTTGGAGATGGTTAGGGCATTTGGCAAAGAACTTATTTTGCTAGATCAATTGAAACGTATCGTTCTAAGATTATTTGCACCCACGCTTAAAGGCATATGGGACACCGAATTGCAGACATTGTTACGTGATATGAAATGGTTGCTTATACGGGCGTACAAACTTGGAGTATTAAGTGAACAAGGACATGAACTACTCGATCTATTCAAAACTCAAATAAACCAGTGCAGTATAGAAGTAATTTTAAAGCACCCTTTGATTATTGAGTTATCTGAGGAATTGCAGTCCCTGTCTAGCGTTGAGCACGAGGTGGAAACTTACTAAAAATATGATAAACAAATTGGCATTAAACAATTTTTTTTAACAGATATACCCCCAGCTGGAACAGTTGTTTGGCGAAAATCTTGAGAACAAGGTAGCGTTGCAATTCAGAAGTATGTCATATTTCAAAAAACTTAAAAGTGGATTATTACAAACAGGTATACCCCATTCTCGAGCAATTTATTGATTATACTCTTGATGATAATCAAACTGATCTTGAGTCTGCACAAACAAATATTTGTAACGCCGGCTATATTGAGAATCAACTGCAATTGCTCAGGCAAGATTTTGCCATGCCATTACGTCAATTTGTACATCACATACGCAATGAGAACGACCGGAAAATTTTAGAGCAACAAGGTCTGTTATGGCCGCATACGCAGATTATGCTAAATCCGAAC
This sequence comes from Chymomyza amoena, assembly GCA_037043745.1. Classification (NCBI taxonomy): domain Eukaryota; kingdom Metazoa; phylum Arthropoda; class Insecta; order Diptera; family Drosophilidae; genus Chymomyza; species Chymomyza amoena. The sequence goes on from JBAMAX010003775.1 coordinate 2,783, forward strand.
TTTACTGAAGCACAACGCCACAGTCTTGTATTTGTTGATATACAAGGGCCCTCGGAGAATGAAGCTAATTGCAGAAATCTAACAAAATTGGAGCGCGAGTTTCTGAAAGGCTTAAAAACCGGAGCACTGCTTTGTTTTTCAAGTAACACCGAGCTTGAAGATCTTATATTGGCAACTGTGGCGTATACAGAGCCGAATATACTGAAAGAAGGCTTTGTAAGTTGACTATTATACTGAAGAAAAAAAACTATAAATAATAAACACAATTATTTAATGTAGATTAGCGTTAAAATTGTCAAACAATATAATATTGGCAATATCTATGGCAAGTCGCTGCTAATGTTTCAAAGTCCGGAGTTCTTTGAACCCTATTTGCGTGTACATGATTGTCTCATAAATTTGACCATGGAAAACTTACCCATGCGTCGGTATATTGTAGATGGCGTGGTAAGTACACTTACCATATCTTATTAATTAAATCAAATATTAACCCACACGTTTCTTGGTTCACATTGGTTAGCTCGAGACAAAACTACCAGCTTATGCAACTACAAAATCCATATATACCTATAATGGCACGAAGTTTACACCAAATGAGCCGACGCTTAAACTACCTCTTAATGGAAAGCAGCGTGCGGCATTTACAGCAGCACTAACGACAGACTTCTGCCTTATACAAGGTCCACCCGGCACGGGTAAGACACATCTGTCCTCAGAGCTGGTTAAAACTTTATTGGAAAATGCAAAGTGGATGGAAGCAGGACCAATAGTAGTACTTACATATACCAACGATTCTTTGGATAAGTTTCTGCTGAAAGCAAGCCAATATACCAAGCACATTGTACGCTTTGGCAGCCAATCTCGTTTACCGGAAATTGAACAGTTTAATTTACGATCTTATGTGGACGAGTTGGTACCTCCGAGACTTAAGCGTGTCCACTGGCTGGTAAAAAATGAATTCCAATTGCAGTTTGAGTTTCTGCAGAAGCTATATAAAGAATTCGATGGCAGCGAAGAGGCTTATCAACAGATCCTCGTCGAACAACAAAAACTGCATATGGTGTCAGAGAAAATCGATACAATACGTACAGTTTTCCAATACTATGTTGTGCGAGACAAGGCTCTAATTGCTATGACTACCTCTTGTGCAGCACGGCTCAATTATTTGTTTCGCTTCTTAAAAACCAAAATCATGATTTTTGAAGAGGCTGGCGAAATACAGGAATCACATGTTCTTGCCTGTTTAACAACAGATGTACAGCATGTGATAATGTTTGGTGATCATAAGCAACTACGACCTTTTACTGCATGGAACCGTGTCTCACTCTTTGAACGGCTTATAACGGAGGGTTTTCCGCTGACCACGCTAAATGTACAGTACCGAATGCGTAGCTGTATTTCGGAGCTGCTGGTGCCAACATTTTATGATGAGCTCATTTGTGACGACTTTGTCTTAGCTTATAAAGATGTTGAGCTAATGGAGCAGAATTTGTATTTTGTTACACATGAAAACAATGAAAAGCAACTGGTAGGTTATTGTGTATAAAATAATTCCCCTTAAAATCATAACTAAATTTATTACTTTTGTACACAGACGGACTTTTCCTATATCAATGAGTATGAAGCACAACAGATAGCCAAACTGGCAACGATTTTAAATAAAAACGGCGAGAGTCTGGATAATATTGTTATCTTATCGCCTTATGCCGCTCAGGTGAACCTAATCAAGAGAAAGGTGATAAAGGAGTAAGCAATTTTTATCAAACCCCCTAATCCAAAAATGTTTTACTATTCATTAAAGGTAAATGTAAAAGTACAAACCGTGGACAGCTTTCAGGGTCTGGAGGCAGACATTATACTGCTGTCGCTGGTACGCAGCAACAAGTCGGGAAATATTGGATTTTTGCGTCAACCAAATCGCATCTGTGTAGCTTTATCACGTGCACGTCGTGGACTCTATATAATAGGCAACATGAAGGCACTGAAAATGGGCAACCAGAAGCTATGGTCAGCCATTGAGCAGAAGTTACTAGCACGAAATTTAATTGGCGAAACATTTCCCATTTGAAAAAGAAAAAACTTAAAAGATTTAGCAGCCTTTCAACTGAAATATTTTTTTAATATTATACTTATTCTTTTTATTTATTTGTTATTGATTTTTGACATTATGAATATTTGATGTCAAATCAAAAAGAAATAAAATGAATTCATATTATTCGTAGTTTCTTCCGTGAAATTTTGTTTATAGTTTGACTTCCTTCTTTTAATGTACATATAGTATATTTATGTATTTTAATTAGTATTTAATCATTTTTGTATTGTATTAACAATATTTAGAATTTGTTGTTGCTTAGAAACTCTTCATTATCATAAGTTCAATATTGTTGTTTATAGTATGTAATTGTTTCAAGTTGCGAAGGTTTTGATATTACACAGTGCTACCAAAAAAGTGAATTAAGTTTTTAAGCCAGCTTTTTGAGGTCAAGTGCAACACGAAATTATATATAAATATATATAGGGCATACTTTAGTACACCGCATTGTGTAGCGCTAGACCAGGCTTTATGAAGTCTGCCGAATTTTTCAATTTTTGGTAGCATTGAGTATGTATAATTATTTTCTTAGCATGTAACATGTAACAGGCAAGCCGCCTTTAATGGGCTTATAATTACATTTATTTTTAAACATTGCAAAAGTATGGATATTATCTATTTATAACTTTTTTCTTAGCATGTTTGTATTAAAGTGTATATGATTTGCTTTATGTATATTAATTTCTAGACAGTCAAGGCGTCTTTAGTAAACATACAATACAATACAATATACATATATTTATTTAACCCTCAATGGACGTATATATTATGAACTTTTATTGTATTTTTTGATAAATGGTAATTTTATAAAATTTGCCTTTTTGCTACTTCGTTGGTATATAACAAAATATGTCGTATACCCTGCGTCTTAAGGTAAGAGGTATATAAAATATAAGAAGTGCAAAAATGAGCAAGTCCCCAATAATTTTTGGCTATTCTCTAAATCCACAGCTTCAATCAAGTTTTTAATACAATTTGACTTTGCTCAGATTCGGAAAACTAAGGAACTACAATTAAAGAATACCATTATTATTATTACATTGAGTTCTAATGAATAAATAAATAAATCTAAAGTCCATTAAGGGTTAAACTTGTTTCTATTAAAAGTAACAAACGTTTTTGAATACATTATATACTCTGCTTGTTAAGAAGTTAGTAACGTCACAAGATTGGGGTCAATTCCAACTAAACTATGAAAGATGAACAGTGATATACAAGTGCGTTGAAAAATTTTAAAAATTGGGTTACTTGGGTTGTGCTTAAGCCTATTAGATCTTTTTATCTTTAATAAACTCCAAAAATTTAAAATTTATAGCTTTTTTAGTTTGGCTGGAATTGAGCACAGGAACGTGCTAACCTAGTAACGCGCAGTTTGTCTCTTAATAGCTCTACACAAGCGGAGCCAAGAGGATCCGGCCTAAATTGATTTCCGAGTCGTTATAAAAAGTAAATTTTAACGCTGTTGCAATGAGTTGCAATCCGCAAGGAGCTTTTCAACGTGATCGCCACGGAATCCGATTCCGGAACATCAATTCATTACGAAATTTAAAGTGTGTAATATTTTTACCTGTTCTGCATTTATCTCACACGATTAAGCCGCACTTTTTTTAAAGTTTGATCGACAGTTTTGTTCTTTGTGTGCTTGGTTGGAATCGATTGATCTGTGATACAGACTTGCATAAAGCTCCACTTGTGCTGGGCTTTACTATGTATGCCAATTTATTAAAATACGTAATTCTTCCTTTGAAAACTTTTCAACTTGAATTTCTATTGTATTTGGATTATCTGTCGTTATTGTAGTGTAATTTTTTAACTTAATAATTATTTTTTTTTTTGCATGTCAAACTTATTAAGTAGAATGTATGATACATGTATGAAACAAGAAAAACTTTTGAATTACAATCTATATATGTATACTTTTAGCTGTTTCGATGGTGATAAAAAAATAAACTAGAAAGAAAAACTTTAGAATTACAATTTATATAGCGAGAAACTTAAATACTTTCGACTCTTTCGATGGTGCTACAAAAATGACTTTTAGCTTTAATAAAAGTAAAATTAAAAACGCTGATGAAAATATGCTCACAAATAATTTCAGTCCTAAACTGTATGAAACAAGAAAACTTTAGAATTATAATCTACTATGTGGTGTGTACTATATATACTTTAAACTTAACCGATTTTGAAATAAAATATTTTTTTAGAAACGAGCAGCTGGTTAAAATATTCGCATAATTGAAATGAATGTCAAATAAACTATATAAAGGCTCTAGCTTAGCTTTACTATTTTTTTCTTCATGTGTCTTGATATATAAATCTGCCGTTGGCCATTATTTTGATGAACGAGAACGCAAATTCTAATGACACTTTATAGGAGCCCATCGAACATGCTTGAAGCTAGCGAAAGCTTTGCATTTCGCGATCCAGCGCACACATGAGGCCACTGCATCGTCGTCATCTTATATGGTTAAAGTTTTAGGGCTTGGACTCAAAAAAAAAAAAAACTACAGCTAGATATTATAGCTTAAAACTGATTATTGAAGCCATGTCAAATTTGTAGGCTAACTGCGCCAGCATAGCTTGGTCAGCTTGACTTCGATTACAGTACACTTGTATACTGAGTTTGGTTGGGAAGTAGTTTTTGTAGCAGTACATAATAGGGAAGTTAAGGTTAAGTTAATGGTCCGTGCGTAGTTGGGCGGCGGCAACTGCTGCTGCAAGGCTTGCAGTTGTCCTTGGGGGCCGCTGCTGCTGTAGTTGTTATAGTATTGAGAGTGCTGGTCGTCGTAGTCATCATTGTGGAAGTAGTTGTCAACACGCATATCTTATTCCTTCGCTTTTATTGCTACCGCCTATTGATAAGCCCATTGGGCGGCGCCTGTTGACCCGCTGTGTGCATTAGCTCTAGCTCCACCAGCAGCGGAAAATGATCGGAGGGTATATGTGGATGGGGACAGCCCACAACTTTGTTCTCGCGTAGCCAATCGGTAGAGACAGGCCCCAGCAGACCTAACGGCACCATGCCTGTCTTTGTATAAAATATATAATCGATAATGCCCTTGAAATCAAAGGTATAATTCGTGTGTGGCATTATATCCTCGCTGTAGGCGGAGGCCAGCTTAAAGGAATGCGTAAACTCATTTGTATCGTTTGACAGCAAACGTTGCAGGCATGATTTGTAGCCCATGTCCTTAAAATCAAGGTGATCCATGGAGACGCGTCCTTTGCCAAGAAATTCAACAACGCCCGAATCGGGCAAAGAGTTAAAATCGCCGCATAGCAAGAGCTGCACGCTATTCGAATCATTTTTATGGCCCGGCCTAAAGCTATGGCTGGCTTCATCTATAATGGTCTTCAGCTCGTTGCTAAGCATCATGGTTTGTATAAGCTTGACGTCGCAAAACTCGGGATCCCAATGTATATGTGCGGTGCACACTAGCAATGGTTGTGAGATCTGTGTCACTTCGGACATGGGCTCCCAAGCTGTCTCCTTGACTTTAAGCAATGCGGCTAAACCAATATTATCCTTGGGCATTACACGATTCAGCATATTATCTGAGCCCTCGGCATTTGCCATGGCCAATTGATTGAATTCAATCAAATGCTCCTTAATGAGCGTAAATCTGGGGGAAAAAAGAAAAGATTAGGCTCGTCTAGATGGCAACGTTTAATTTTATAACTTACTTGGCAGAACGAAAGAAAATCGCACAACCATCCACATATTTGCGCTCAACATCAGACATGGTCTTGGCACGCGATTTCGGCGAGAATATACCCTCATAGCCATCATTTTTCAATTCTGGCAAGAAAAAGTGATAGAACTGTTCTGTTTCAATTTCCTGCAAGCTTATAATGTCCGCCGCATAATGCCGTATCTCATCGATTATGGATTTCTTTCGATACTCCCAGCTTAGTGCCCATGATGGACAATATCCGTACATTTGCCGCGTAGCGTACTTGTCGCAGAGCACATTATAGCACATAACAGTGAAAATGCCTGCAAGAAGAGAGTTTCAAATATTATTTTTTAATTTAAGAATTTAAATGTTATTGGGAAAGTTGTACTATTATGGAACCTACTAGCGCTAAGGAACACACGTAAATATTTTAGAGGATTCTAGTGGCATTAAGATTCTACTGCTGGCTAGATTGCCACAATTTTGAGAGCACTCCTAAATTTCATAGAGGATTTATTAAGGGTTTTAGTGCCATTGTTGAAAATTTCTGGGGGTATAAATAACACAGTATTTTAAAAAAGTTCATGCCCGATTCGAAGTTTCCTTAAATAAAATTAAAAATTTAGAAACTGGAAATGCCAATAATGGGACAGCTGTGGGCTTTCCTTTTCCAAAGACTCATCTGCATGTCTTACAGTGTGTCTTTATGAAGAGAAATATTGGTATATCTATATATTTAAAAATGAAATGCTGTACGTTTATGATCGCAAAACTGTGAAATGGCAGGACGAATTTGCCAAATTTTTTTTATTTTGTTAGTTATAGTGTGTAGAAGGTTGATAGCACAAAAAGTTTTGAGTAATTTGTAAGGAGGGAGTTGCCACCCCTAACATTTTTTTTGTGTGGCATAATTGTGTACATTGTTACGGGTGTTCTCATGAACGCGTTGAAGAATTTCAAAAATGATTTTTGCGTGTGTTAGAAAATGTCAATACGGAGGTTTTAAGCCTATTGCGATTTGTATTGGGTGTATTAGTTCGTGAGATATACGCATTTTTGTGAATATCGTGAATATAGCATAGTAGAAAATAAGTGCAGACAAAAGCGTAGTCGCAAAGGGGTTGAAATGTAGTTTCTGTGGGGCATGAATTTATTAGAGATGCGAGCTCTCTTAAGAATACTTTAGTTCGTCCATACGGCTTTTTAGAGAGTTGATTGTCTAGTATGTATGATTGTCTAGATAAGCTAACTAGAGAATCTTACGATGTTTATACACTTTAAGAGTATTCAAAAAGTTTGGCAGGACGACGTCTGCCGGGCTCACTAGTATATATAATAATAATAAAAGAGAAGACATCTCTACTTAAGTTTATCCATTTTTTAAAACTTAATCTTGCTTAAAGAATTATGTATGGTCAAATTGGAAAAATCGGTGGACGTAAAGATAGCATTGGGATCCTAAGCATTCGGCAGAGTTTAATAAATGAGTACTTACAGGCTGGTCGCGTTTTGTTGGGTTTGGCCAAGGGCAGCCATGGTCGCTGAGGCGGTGGATTTACGGTAACTGCAAGGAAATAAAAAAGTTATTGTATTATTAAATTTTTATGTTTATAATAAGGTTTTGCTAAATTAAAAAAAAAATTGAAAATTTCCTAGAAACACCCATTCCGATGAAGCAACGCTGGAGAGTAAATTCTATGATATACCAACAAAAGCTTTTGACGAATTGAGGTAAAGAGAGGGATTGTCCTTCTCCATTGCATTCGCATTCGTTGCAACTATCATATTTTCTAGTTGCGTCTACTCTTCCTTGTTCTGTAAGATTTGGATCCTATGATTGTTTGAGTTAGCGACGAACAAGAAGTTTATTATTATTATTTATTCGCTTCCAACATCTGTAAATATACTCCAGAACATCGTAAATAACGAGTCTATAGTCTTTCAGTCCTAACTTGGCAACTAATGACGACATTTTGTAGATACTACCGAAGCCTTCAACAAGCGCAATTACTTTTGAGTGTAAAAAGTTTTTAAAAGAGATTACTTAAAAAAGCAATAAAGCCATAGTCAATGATAAATTGTTGCTCTTTCACTAAAAGGCCGGAAATATAAAAGACAACCCTCGTCTAAGACAACTTCTTTGTTGTTTAAAGCCACTCTCAAACACGATCTATTATAAAACGTACTTTCAATAACCGCACACAAACACACTTTCCTACAGATCACGCTTTCTTGCAAATGTTTTTTTTTGTATTTTATTTCATGTTTTCTGCGATTATGAAATTAGCACCCTTTACGCACACTCATACCGGCACACACACACACCTCACACTTTACGCGCCACTGACACACAAAAAAAAAATGCTCCCGACTGGCTACAGACGAAATCGGTGAAAGTGACTGACATGCATCAACACTCCACTCAAATTACTTCCGCCTTGGGTGCGAAAATGCAGCGGCAAACAATACCAATCCCAACAGCAACAACAACAACAAACAGGTGTCAGTGGCTCGCTTTATGCAAACTTACCATGACCATTTCCCTCTTTCAATTTAAATTTTTATGGCTTTGCGGATGGGAACTGGGATTATTACATGCACCCGGGTTAACATATAAGTATAGAGCGTGTAAAGCGTGGAAGAAGTGGCAGTAAAGCCTACCCGGCGAATTTATCGTATGACTTACAAAAATTATTATCCTAAAATTTATATTTAGTAAAAGTTAGACAAGACAAACAAACATTTGGATAGCCATAGCTTACGATCCCTAAAAAAATGTTAAATCGATCCAATTGTAAAATCTATATGCAGCGATATCAGTCCAAAACTTATTGTTCATAAATGACCTCATAATTCGTACCAGATGAAACATTTAAAATTTAATAAAGATATGTTATGAGACTAAATGATATTTAAAAGACGGCGGGCGTTAAAATTGGATCCGACGACTGTGGTATACCCTGTACAACTGCCATCAAATACGGTTCATAAATACAGAATTCTAAAAAATAATTATTTGTTCAACTTTGTTACGATATCTTCATAAACACTTTAAGCAAACAGAAAACCATACACGTTTTTCCTATTGGAGCTATAAGATATAGATAGCTGATTTTGATAAAATTTGGTCCCAAGCAGGAAACTATAAAAACTTTCGAATGCGAGGTTTGACTACGATATCTTCTTAAACAAACGAACTACAACGAATTTTGTGCAAATAAACGTTTTATTTTTTTGGCCAATTGGTCCTATGGGAGATTTATGATATAGTCTACCCATTTTGACCATGTTGGGTTTGTTGTTTCGGTACTTTGAAAAACTGCTTGTTATAATACAAAAAACGAAATACATAAAATTTTATTAAGATTTTTATTTTTTCTGACGATTGTTTCTGTGGTAGCTATATGATATTTTGATTTTATTTATTTATTTAATTATTGTACCTTAGAATTAATTCTAGGGAACAAATAGTTTAGAGCCAGAGCAAGAAAGGATTTCAGGCTTGGTGGTATATTTACAGTTGATTTTTTTTTCGTAGTTGATAGCTTATTTTTATATTTAATTTACAAGATTTAATTTAGACATGTGTGAGAAGTATGATTAAGGGTGGAATTTTGAAAGAGTTACATATAGTTTTGGCAGTTTTGAGCCAAATGTTCTATTGTAAGGTTGGGTAGATTGCATAAAGGAAAGCTAGGAGGCGCTGTTTTATGGAAGAAAATTGAGTTCAGTATTCAAGATCTCTAAAAAACTTCCGAATGTCAAATTTGGTAACAATATTATTATAAACAATCTAATTATCCATTTAAAACTCTTCGTTTCATTTCGAGGTCCTCTAAAACACAACTATAAAATGTAACCCCGATATCACAAAATAAATTAAACTTGTGTTCTATGGAATATTAAGGGCTCTGTGATCAGAAAGTTTGATCTGAGATCTAGGCTTTCAGACAGACGAACAGACAGACATTCGATCGAATTCTCTAGTCACCCTGATCATACCTTAGGAGGTATTTTCGGCTTAAACTAACATAATACAGCCATTGCACTAGAGCTGGGTATCGATTCGATTTAAAATCGATATAATCGATTCTTTTTTTCTGACAATATAATCGATACTTGTTCATTGAGCATCGATGTACATTATGGCGGATCGATTTGTAGACGCAGAAAAACGGTTTGGGGCTCTCAGCGATTTTAATTCTTTGAGTCATTTTAAACTATGGGTGCAAAATGAGTTTCGAGTCGCTATCTTTTTTAAAATAGTTAGTTTTGAGAGCCGCCAGAGGGCGCTTTTGCATGTTTTTTTATTTTTTTAAATAAATGGTGACTTCATTTTAGTTTTATCTTATTAAGTTTTGAAGCAAACGAATTATTAATTTGTTGTTTTCCTTTACTAGGTTTTGAATTTTTGTTTTCGTTATTTGCAATTATGGAAATAAATTTAAGTAAATTTCGTATTAATTTCTGCGGTTTTAACTTACTATTAGCGCCTAACGCTTTACCTAATCATCGATTAAATAGATTTTATGGTGAGAATCGATCGAAAAATTCGATTCTCAAAAATAGGAGATCGAGCCCAGCTCTACATTGCACCATAAAGCACAGGCTATAAAAATAATATACTACAACTATATCCATTAGGTATAGCTATACAACTCGAAGATTTAAAACCATTCATGTCTGGGAATATGCTTTTAGTGTTTAAGTTTAAGTCTATATTGTAAATTATTCATAAAATTTATAGTAAATGGATTTATAATTGTTTCTCACTAAAATTGAGCTACTTTCAACTAAGGCACCTATTAATTTTTAGGTAGATTGTAAAATTAATCTCTCTATAATATATAAGGGTATAAATTTGGAAAACAAAATTTAGCGAGTGATCACAAATTAAGCTCCTTTTCGCTCTAGGACGCTTAGTTTACGAGTTATAGCCATTTAAAATTACGAAAAATAAATTGGGCGAGTGATCACAAATTAAGCTCCTTTTCGCTTTAGGACGTTTACGAGTCGCGAAGCGATCGTAGGGCGGGGGTTGGCAAGCGCAGCGATTAGGGGGCAGAGCCCCTAGTTAATTAAAAAAAAATTCTCTTATTAAATATCTATTTATCTCAACATCTATTTATCTCGACACGCTTAGTCGGTACTCATCGTATTGGCAGAAACAAGACATGGTCAATCATGATTTTTTCTGGCTATTATAGTCATCAAAGTTTTTCTAATCCCGAAAATACATAGCAATAATTCCCAGCTCTTCACCCATGGCTTACTCAGTACTGGTGATTTATTTTTCAGGTGTTATTAAATACTTCATGTCTAACATATATATCATGTGATGAAAAAGTAAAATACTTTACTTTGAAAAACTTTATTAGGAAGCCGAAAACCTGACTTTCAGATAAAGAGTTTCTGATGAAAAGTATGAAAAAAAAAAACTTTAGATGGTTCTTTACCACCAATTTTTATGCCACCCCAAATCATAAATGTCAAACAGAAGCAAACCCCTAAACGATTTGTGTTATAGTTTTTAAAATTTAGTACAAGGCGGGACTTTGCCGATGACTGATGCACCCTAACCAAATACTGAGCAAGGCCAGTCGTCTAAATTTATTTAATTTAAAATTCATAATCTATATATCCAAAAATTAACTTTATCTAAAAAATAATCCGCATAAGCGTTCAAGCCGTGAGATAACACCCGCGGCATCTTAATTCTAATAGTTGGGAAACTCCTAAAAGGCAACTTCAGCGTCGTCTGCTTTTGACGGTTTCCCAAAAGGTGTTTACCACATTTTCCCATTACGGCGAGGCGAATACTCCCCGATTAAGTTTACCGCATTGTTAACAATGTGCGTGCGTCTGGTTAGGATTATATATGTATAGTATGTGTTGTCTAGTATTGGGTTTTTGTTTGCGGTTTCTATTGGATTGCGTTTGAAGCGGGTTCGTTGTTAGTTGGAACGTGTTTGGGCTCGCTTCACAGCTGATATATAAAGCTTGTTATTGTTGGAGTTAGTGTTGTTGTTGTTGCTGTTTGTGTTTTTGTTGCAGTTGCTACTTCTTTTGTTTTGTATTTCGAGTATTAACGATTGTTTTTGCATTTCGTTTTCTTTGGATTATTTTGTGCAAACGACGACAAACAACGATGATGATGATGATGACGATGACGACGACGCCGAAGACAAAAACGTGCAAACGAAAAACTTTCACTTTTTAATAAATTTTGTGATTTTTCATAATTTTTTTGTTTTTGTTGCACGAAGACTGCGCTTTAAATTTTTTTTGTTTCAATTGTTTTTTTTTTTTTTTTTTTTTTTGCTGCCTTTAATGACTACATTAACAAAACTTTGATTGTATTTTAATTGTATAATTTGACTTTTCTTCTAATTGTTACGATTTTTTTTGTTTTTACTACAAAAATTAACATAAATCATGTGCGAACTTGTTTTCAAAAAACAATTACGAACCTCCAAAATGGATTAAAAACCAACAAAAAAAACTCAATGTCAACTATTTCTTTTATGTATTTTTTTTTTCATAATTCAATGCCATTGCTCTTTATAATTTTTTCAAAATTATGAAACTTTTACTCAAGCTTCAACGCCCACACAGTGGCAACTCTAGCCTAATAATGTCGGGTATATAATTTCACCAAATTTATTTGTGATTAGTTTTGTGCGCAGGTGTAGCAGGGATTTCCACAATACAAAAAATAAACTTATTACTACAAAAAGCAAAACCAATTTAAAACAATAACAAGTTGTTAAAACTTTTGTCAAAATAAATTACTCTAGGCAACGAAGCATAAGATCTGGCTGAAGAGCAGCTGTATGATATAAATATAGCAGATATTATCTTAATAAGCGCCTGGAAAACGACTAAAAATAAGTTTGTAGAGAAAGAAGTCTCAACCTAAAATCTAAACAATGCCTAGTCTAATATCAGCTTTAAAGCTTACTTTGTATAAATACTTTTAGCTTGGGAATAATAAGTGATAGTAATAATATTTTTTTTATAAACCAACAATACTAAATAGAAGTGAAATGAAAACGTCTAAAAGCAGCCTAAAGTAGTTGTAGGTATGGTTCATAATCGACGACTTATGGTACATACAAACCGAATCTTTTCAAAGGTTGTTACAATTGAAAACTGAGTACATTGGCTACACTAAAAGCTTCTATAAAATTGTAGAGTCCAAGTCCAAGTCAAAATATTTTTACTGAATTAAAATTCAAATTTTGTATTTCTCTTTCTAAGCCGTAAAGTATTTCTCCTCATAGACTTCATTGTCGCTCTCTGGAACCACATACCCCTCCACGTCGTCGAAAATAGCAATGGAGTCGCCAAGTTTGACCAAATCCGCCCAAATGATCTCAAGTTAATCCAGCCGAGAGGTGACTTCCGCGTGGGTAATTAGTTCGTTCCGCTCAGCCTAAGCCAATATGCGCGTCATAGAAGCCTTGAGTCTGCCACGAGCCTTAACCAATGACTTTAATTGTTCCATAGCAAATAATTATCACTGAGTATTAAGCACAAAATTCGTTTCCTTGTATCCTAGGATTCGGCTCGAAGGACCAACAAATGATTCACTCTAGTAGTTTTGAAGCTTGGCACAATTTCAACTTCTGAGCAACCTTGATAATGTTCACTATTAATTGTTAATCAACCTTTTCTGATCGCAGAGCAAAAAAAAACTCTACTCATTCCACAAAAAATAAATTAATAAATTTAAAAAATATAAAAATGCCTGAAATTTTAATGTAACTGGCTTCTCAGGAGCATCCTAATTCTAATTGATCCCACAATGTGAATGCAACCAATTATATTTCTTTGCTTAGTCTGCCCTTACTGAACGCCTAAGAGCTAGATCAACCAAACATTCGGATTGGATGCCTGCTTATATCACAAAAAAAATATAATTTTATTTTCGATATCGTTATAAAATATATCTCTATTGGTATTACGAAGCACTTCCACCAAAACCAAAATCTTTAAAGGCATTGTTAGGTAGGTAGATAAAGGCCGCAGTTGTGATCAAACGGCCCAACTCATTTACGTCAAGAACAGGCCCTTTGTGATACCGATAATGGGAGTAAGTGATAAGGATATAGATAGACAGGAAGAATTAGGGAAATAGGAAAAGTGCAGAACTTTGTTTAGCGTGCGATTCGAACCCACAACCTCTGGGATGATAGTGTAGAACACCTTCACTAGGCGTCGATAGCCGCTTTTTAAAGCAAAAACATAGTTTTTAAAACTCCTGAAACGGATTTCAAAACATTTTTCGAATTTAAAAAAAATGTGTTTACTTTATAGCTAATATCTCTAGTTTGACTGGGAAGCAAATAAAATGAAAATTCAACAAAATTTTAAAATTTGTTAACTAGTGTAATTTATCAATGGAGCTTATTTCGATATTCTTTAAAATTATGTTTCGATAGAAATCAGACTATATATATTTTTATATCCTGTACTTTATAATGCAAACCGAAAATTTATGTATATAGAGGGAGTCGGCGGAAACCTCCCAAAGTTACCTAAAGTAGGATCAGGGTGACTAGAGAAGTCGTTCACATGTCTGTCCATCCGTATGAACGCCTAGATCTCAGAGATGGTCAGAGTTAGTTAGAATCCAAACTTTCTGATCACAGAGCCATTATTATTCCATTGAACTTAAGTTTAATTAATTTTTTAAAAATAAGTTTTTAAAGTTTATTTGAAATAAAATAGTCAAAAAAGGAAAAAGTGAAAATTTTGACCTTTGACCATACATTCGGATCGTCTTTACATTTTACAGGCATAGGTAAAAATTCAACTTTTTAGACGCTGGCTTTATTGATATTGTCGGTTCAAAATTTGTCATACCAGCAGCGCCCACCCTTGGTACACTAGGGCGGGTCAATTTGTATGAAGGGCTATATTCGTCGGTTTTCGCAGCATTTAGTCTTAAAAAAAAAAAAACAATTGGAAAAAAGAAGAGAAAAAACCACATTAAAGCGTTCTCCGGGGGGCGCTCAAAACGAAAAATTGATGTCAAAAATGATTTCCTCGACCCCAAAAATCCCCAAATACACATTTGACTAAAGAAAAAAAACATTTTTTGGCTATTTTAATGTAATGGCCAAGTCGATTTTTGAATATTTGGAAAAAACCCTATTTTGAAAAAGTGGGCGTCTCCAATTTCATTTTAGATCCATAGTTTCTTGGGCAAAGTGGCTTAGAATGACAATGAATCAAAGTCGGCTTCATACCGAAAATAAAAACTGAAAACCCACCCTCACGTACACATATTTTTTTTTATATCGGGGCTAATGTAGCTTTATGGCCAAGTCGATTTTTGCATATTTTGAAAAAACCCTATTTTGAAGAAGTAGATCCATAGTTTCTTAGGCAAAAATGCTTAGAATGACCCAATGAATCAAAATCGCTTTGAGCCTTTATACCGATATATTATTTTGATATTGGGGCTAATGAAGCTTTTCAGTGGACCTCGAAAAAAAAGTTTTAGATGGATAATTCGTTTTGCTTACGACGATTTCATTACCAAATTTGTCATAATTTGTTTTTTTTTTATAGTCCCCACCCAAGCACTCGACCAAATTTGATTAAAATTGGTTGACTATACCATTTAATCCTATAGGGGGTCATCAGTTTTGGTGTAAAATTCCCTGTGTTTCGTGTGTATTTGAAAATATCGCAACTAAATTATGTGGTTGGTAGTAAAAATCAAAATCCAAAGAAACGATTGTTGAAAAAAAGTTTTAAGAGCACAACTAAGTTGTTTAGAAAAATATCATAACCAAATATGGCAATCCTATATCTTTTGGAGTTCTGGAGCAATATACCGAAATGAATTGTAATGTACTGTCACAGGTTTACCAAATTCGTCTGAGCCCGACTTTAACGTACGCCATCTTTTGAAAATGACATAAATGAGTCCTTCAAAAGGCAGGCGCTACGGAACGATGATAACAGATGTTTTTCCACAAATTGCATGGACGTAGACGATATGCAACATGCCGCAAGACCGACGTATTTCCAATTTGTCGGTTAAGATTATGTTTCGCTGTGGGGTACCACCAAAACCGTAGGATTTGTCGCCACTAGACTCTTTTTTATGGAGTTTTGTAGAGTGATTACAAGTTATAACGCTCGGATGCTCATCATTGTAAGAGACCGATTTGAATAATTTAACTATGTATATAATATTCTAGACGTACTTTTGATACTTTTTAGCTTGGTTCGTAATCGTATTCGTTATTGTGGCACTACGATCAGTTTCATTTATTGTGCTCCCCTTTATTTATCAGACGTTCAGTATGTCGAGCAATCCAGCTCCTTGTGCTCCCCTTTATTTATCAGACGTTCAGTATGTCGAGGAATCCAGCTCCTTCACATGGAACCTTTGAAGGTCCTCATATTCTAGTATGTATGCAACTAAAATTTGCTGTCTTCTGGAAACTAGCGCCTCACAGTTTGGTGTCCAGGTAGTCCATAGGGTCTTCCTTATCTTTGAATCCGATATGCCTATTCTGTGAGGTGTTTGGTGCGGGCGAAGTGGCCTATTAGAGCTCTAGAGAGAGTCTTCAGACTTTTCCTTTTCAGGGTGAGCTTATGTAGCTTGTTTAATACCATTATAATATCGTTTCTTCCCCAAAGGAAAACTCTATATGGTTTATCAAAAATTCGAACTCTTGGCTGAAACCAAAAAGCAACCCAATGTTTGTCTAATTCCCTAGTCACTGATGACTACAGAAAACCAGAACAGCTGTAACTCTTTTTGTTTTTGCAAGTCTAACAAAAACGATTGCCCAACACTGGCTTTTATCATTTATCATACGCTTGCGTGCGCCCTTTCTACGGCCTACAACTACTTGCTACATGACTAGTGTTGTTCATGGTCGTTGTTGCAGTTAAAAAAAAACCAACAACAACAACAACTTCAAACCGAAAAAGTTCGAAAGGCAAAAACCCAAGTGAGCGTATCGAAAAAGAAAGTGAAATTCAAATTGAAATTTGGTGCGATTAAAAGCGCCCCGCTCTCGACGCCGAAATCAAAATATATACAAAAAAATAAATAAACTTGTTGGGTCTGTTGGGGTTAGTCAACATTTTGTATGCACAACACACACACATACACATAAACTCCATAACAACAACAACAACAACATATGTGATTTCTTACTAGGTATAGAAAACAAAAGTCAACTGGTGCAACTTTTATAGCCTGGTCGGTCGGTCTGGCACTTGCAACTTGCAGAGTCAATTGCCACACTTCAAATGGCAACCAACTACCCGAGCAATTAGATAACTTGTTTCTCATTTGCACCAGTTTTCTTGGTAAAGTAAAGTTTTTGTTGTATTTTGATGGCGGCAACTCAAATGACTGCCAATGTTCAATGGCGTTGAAATTGGTGCGACAACGTTGTTTTTTTTTTGCAGTTGCAGTTGTTGCATCCACATCGACATCGAAAAAAAACAACATAAAACAAAAATATAACTTGCATTAAAATCATAATAATGAAACTGAATTTTAGGTGCATATGCTATAAACCAGTTTAACTGCATTTTTTTATATAGATATGTTGTATAGTAGATGTTGGAGCACCAACAGTGGCGGTTACTAAAACAAGTAATCTTAAGTTGTAAAGTCCAAGTTTATATACACTTGCAGTTCAAATATATAGGCATCATATTTATTTTTAAGAAAAACTCTGCAACTCTCAGTTGCGATTATAAACAAATATTGACAAAACAAATATCATGAGATATGCAATTATAATCCAGTCAACCATGGCTATAAACTGTTATTATATCCCCAACTATAGTCTTACTTTCCTTCCTGGAAAGCTGGCAATCAGCGCAAAGTCTAGCCTTTGAGGGCAGTTTGATGTCAGTGAGTTTTTAAATATATACACAGTAACAGGCACGACGAGCCTCCGGGCCCGGAGTTCTCGGAGGGGCCTGGACTTGAAAATCATTCGGGAAGTTTTTTGCTTTAAAGAAAATATAGTAAACTATCATTCTACCAGAGCTCCGTAACATACTTTTTTGTTTAACCATATCGAATGTTATTATTATGATTGCAATCAATTCTCTCAGAAATCCTTTCTATACTTTTTTTATGTTGATCTTACACTTTTCAACAATTATACAAATTTTCATGAAAAATGGATAGGGGCCCAGATCCGAGTTTTTCCCCGGGACCCTGGTATTCTCTCAACGTCCCTGCACAAGAAACAATGTACATATTCGAAAAAAAAAAATTAAATCGATTTTTGGGCGTTTCTTCCCTTGTCACTATTACAACCAGTAATAATAATTATAAGGTGAAAAACTGCACAGCGATCCTTGGGGTCTATTGTTCTTAAAATTTAATTAAAGTTTATTATTATTATTATTTTTAATAGACAGTTATCGATAACTCAAAAGTCTGAATTTTACAACAAAGTTCATAAAATCAACGAAATTGATCGCAATTTTTTAATATCGTGGGGAATATAGTATCTACTAGCTCTAGAGCTCCTTAGCCAGTCCAGTTATGAAGACAAATTTAATCCTAACCAATCTCAACAATCAGTAAATGTGGCATCAATAGTTTTTGAAGTCGCAATAAATTTGTAATTTTACAATAAAAACAAGATTTTTCAAAATAAATTTGTAAGATTAAAAAAAATATATATATTTCTAAATTCAAAATTTTATATTTAATTAAATTTATTTAAATCTACACATTTATGGGATATAGCATGTCTTATCAAAGATTAAAGTTTATTATTATTATTTTTAATAGACAGTTATCGATAACTCGAAAATCTGAATTTTGCAACAAAATTCATAAAATCAACGAAATTGACTTAAATTTTTTAATATCGTGGGGAATATAGTATAGGCTATATTAGGAGAGAGACTAAGGCAACGTTGGTTTGACGCTGTACAGAGGGATAAATAAAAAATAAAAAAAGCGGAGAACAGGGAAGAATGTAAGCAAGTGATACAGGTCTTAGCCCACATCGGGTTCGTCGCGCCATTGAAGAAGAATATTAGGAGGTATACTAAATTAGTAATCGAATATATGTATAGACATAAAACTCTTCGAAATCAAAGAGATCGACTTAAAATGAAAACTCATGTGAATTACTATAAATATCTCTATCACAATTTGGTAAATACAGATCTTGCTAAAATCTCAGATATCGACTTTAATACTGATCCGATTTACTTATTTTCGCTCATATGAATTTTCAGCTTAATTTTATTCCTTTAAAATATTAGGCTGTCAAAATGTGCATTGGTTTCGGCTAAAACTTTATCCTCCTGTTCATACGACCCAAATCTCTTGACGTATACAAATTTATTTATGTTTAGAATGGGAAAATAATTGCCAGGGCGCATATATGGATTTTTCAGTGGTGGCTACCAGTAGCACTTATCGTGGTCCCCATCGCGCAGCTACATCTTTATAGATCCAAATATGATGATCCCTCTGATTAGAGATGTCTGCAGTCCCAACCACCTTACGCAATTTTTTCTCCGATGGTTCAGTATAATTTCTTTATAGTATTTTATTCCATTTGTATAAGAAATCGGGCGATCTAACATTGATCGATCTTCAAAGGAACTCAGTATATGTAAAACTGCCAAACCATTGAAATTCGTGATGCAGAGTTCAAACTCATACTAACTATCTCAAAGCAACATTACATGCATTATTAAGGCAATTGTTAATAAAGAAATATAATAACAACTAGAATCATCAGCTTTTATAGGCACAGCCTCCATTTATGCAATTAAGATTATATTTTATTAAAAACCAGAGAAATGTTGATTATAGTTTTATGTATGTATATTATGTCATATATGTTTTATGAGAGAACATTATTATAAATATCCTATTAAGTAAGAACGTAGTACAGATAGAAGACGATTTGGTAATAATAGCGTAAAAAAAAGGATTTTTTTTTGTGGTATTTGTTTTGAGTAGTAAAGTAAGTAAGTTTTTGGGTCCAAAAGAGCGACAAAAAAATTGCTGTCATCTATGGCCCAAATAAAAGTTAATTTAAATGCAACTGACTTAAATCTGTGCTAATTGCTCAGATTCTTTTTCTTTAAAACTAAAGATTTTTTTATAAGGCCCTCCCCTAAAGTCTCCTTAAAGTCTAAGGCTTGTATAATAAATATAATTAATAATCAAATAAGAAAGGAGGCTAGCGGCTTTATTTGTTGTTAGTGTGACCAACTCAATTTTAAGCGAAACCGGGACATTTGGACTTGGTACTAAAGGACTTGGTACTGAAAGTACTTTTATAGGACAAAAAAAAAGCTTTATAATTCAACCTAAATTTATTAGACGAGCTATAGATAATTTGAATCGATTTTGCTGTTGTTTTTTGTTTAAAATTTTCTGGGCCACCCGGAGTTAGACATTGTTGCTTCCAATACCCGGCTATGTCACACTATTTATTGTAGACTTTAAGAAAAAAAAAACTGACCAAGGCAATACAATAATTATTCTATACAAAAAATTTAATTACTGAAAATTTTTAGTTTTCTGCGGCCAGCTACTATATCTGCTCTCCATAAATAAATAAGTCTATGATTTACTTTTATAAAATAATTAGGTTATAAGATTTAGATTTTAATAATGTATTAAATTTGTTTGTTCGTTTTGTTAGGGATTTAATCCTTTTTTTTTTTGATTAATAATAAATTTAAAGCCAAGCCGCTACATAGAAGTAAGAAATATTTAACAACATATTTATTTTGTGATTTATTAAGTTGATAAAGTAATCAAAATAACCCATGCAAGTGTATAAAAAAAAAAACTAAAACAACAACGACTGGGTAAGTGGTACTTGGCTCTTGGCTGCGGCTCTGAGGCTGAATGGATCTTGATCGCCATATTCAAAATAAAATCTATGCAAGTTTTGAATTATGCTGCGTCACATGGAAAAATCAATTGAATTAATGATTATGCAGCACGAAATGCTGCTTACTGACTCTGTCTGGTTGCCTGCCCCCCACGTCAGTCCCTCACGCTGTCTGCCTGCTATTGCTGCATTTCGAGACCCAACGCAATTGATGTCTATCTCAAGAGTTAGCTATAAGCTTCGCGTGGGCTTTCTATATTTCCAGCCATATCTTTGTAGGAGTCATCGTCATAGTCATAGTCGTCGTCGTCATCTTTGCCAGCGTCGGCGTCCAAAACGCACGCGAGCTGCACCACACAGCGGCTCCTCAACAACATAATGTACAGGCAGGCACGCTGCTTGGTTACGTTTATTTTTCTTTCGCTGATCCACTTTTTTATATACATATAATATTGTTTTTTTTTTGTGTTTTACTTGGTTGGTAACTCTCATGCGCGTACTTTCTCCCCTAGTTGGAAAGCAAGCGGGCACACCACTGCCACCGCCACTGCCACCACTGACATTGACAATACGCAGCGCAGGCTGGGGCTAGATGGAGATGGAGTCTTTGACTGCTGCTCTTAACTTCCATTAGCAGCTACAATAAGGTTCACTTACCACTAGTCAGCTGATCCCATAAAACTTTCTAATCATTTGCACTTCCCTTTACGCAACAAAAAAAAAAACAACAAAAGGCACAACCTTGATTATACCAAGAAAAAAAATGAAAAAGAAAAGCTGACCTTATGATGCCGAATTTTTCATGCTCTTGAAGAGATCTCAATATATGCTTAGTATGGGTGTCAAGGTAGTGCTTTCTAGGGTCCAATTTGGCGCAGATTTCGCATATTTTATATGAATATTTTATTTATTTATTTACAATGATAATTATAGTGAAATACTAATAATTAACATAAAAGTGCCATCTAACTGGCTACCCAGGTCTTCGTCGATGATTTTATATGAATAGGGTTTACGCACAAAACAAATAATTATGTAGTAGGTTTTATTATGGAACTTTGTAAAGTATTTTTTTCTAATCTCACGCAAAAGTGCGTTAGAAAATAATAGAAAACCAAAACCAAAAAAAATTTCTGTGTGATTCTAGAAAACTAAAAAGTGCAACAAAAAATACCTTTAACAACAATTGCTATGAAATTTTAATACACCTAACCCAACCCCATCCTGGCTTAACTATCTTTACCAAACCCTTTCTTACCCAATCAATTGGGTAATATTCTTTACTGGGGGTATGTCAAGCTTATATAAACTAGAGGCGGGATACTATCGATGGCACTATGTATAGTTTCATTTCATTTCATCGATAATTTTGTTCGTTGTATCTATAGAATACTTTTGTATATAAAAAACCTTTTTGACAAATTAACGGACAAACAATTGGCAACACGTCAAAAAGAAAACAAAAACAGACGCTATTAGAGTCACCAAATCCGATGGAGACGATAACAATTATTAGGTCACATTTTTATAAAAATTCTTCCCATAAAAACCAAAATTTGACGGTTTTGGCTTTCAAAATTTCGATAGTTTCATTTAATTTCATCGATGATTTCGCTCAATATACCTATAGAATACTTTTTTGTCAAATCAACGGACAAACAATTGGCAACATGTCAAAAAGAATACAAAAACAGACGCTTTTAGAGTCCCAAATCCGATGAAGACCATCAAAATTATTAAGTGTAATTTTTATAAAAATTCTTCCCATAAAAATCAAAATTTCAAAAATTTCGAATTTCATAAAATCCCTGTTGCAAAAAAACAAAATCTCTAAAAATAAGGTAGTTGCAAATTTTAAACTATTAAAAAAAAGTGACTTTCAGGGAACCAACTGTGTTAGCCTTCCAATAGATGGATGTTCAGTAGAAGTGGTCTTATAGTTTTGGACATCAGGACCCGACAGAAATCTAGAATTGTCGACATATTGGTCTTATGCGACAAAAACAAGTTACTTGAAAGATCATTTTTTTATGATTTTTAATTGTTGAATAAACAGTTTTTGGTTTTTTAAGATGTAATTTGAAAAGGATCTACGAAGCCATGAATGAAACGTACTCATTCCTAATTATTAGAATTTTTCCCACTTGCATTATGGTACTTATGGCACATTCTTTGCCCTTTTGTTAGTGCTAGGCTCGATCCCCTATTTTAAAGAATCGATGTTTTCTACCGACTCTCACCAAAAAATCGATTTAGTCGATTAATCGGACTAAAACGTTAGGCGCTAATAATAAGTTAAAACAGCAGAAAATTAATATAAATTAATTTATTTTCATAATTCCAAATATTGAAAAGAAAAATTCAAAACTTAGTAAAAGAAAATGAAAAATTAATAATTCCTTTGATTCAAAACTTAGTAAGAGTAAACTAAAATGAAGTCACCATTTATTTAAAAAATTAAAAAAGCGTGCAAAAGCGCCCTCTGACGGCTCTTAAAATTAAAATTAGATTTAAAAAAATGATTCTTTGATCGAAGACCCCCATTAAGCTAGAGGGAAAATAATGTTTTTCGATTTTGTAAATGAAAGGTCTGGTCTTAGTCGATTTTTGAATATTTAAAAAATAACCTATTTTAAAAAAGATGGCGACTCTAAACTCATTTTGGACCTATAGTTAAAATGACTCAAAGAATAAAAATCGCTGAGAGCCCAAACCGTTTTTCTGCGTCTACAAATTGATCCGCCATAATGTACATGAAAGATCGATGCTCAATGAACAAGCCTCGATTTTATTATCAGAAAAAATAATCGATTATATCGATTTTAAATCGAATCGATGCCCAGCTCTAGTATGCGGCCTATTTCACTTTGTTTGACAATACTGTAGAAAGTATCGATAGTTTCAACTATCGAAGTCTAATCTATCGAGTAATGGCACTATCGATAGTATCCCACCTTTAATATAGAATACAGTTTTATGTGGTTTGGAATGCATGAATGTTTTGTTTTATGTACTCATATTAATAAATGTTATTTATTAGAATATTTACAAATAGTCCATGGCGAAAAAATCGGATGTTCACTAAATTTCAGTATCGATGAAAAAGTGCCCAACGACAAGGCTGCGAATTTTTGAAGACCCTTCGAAAAGTCTGACACTTTGCCCCAAAACAATTTTTTCAAAAGCACCAATTACTGCCAGTGCGTACATCTTTTTAATGGTATTTTTGGTATTATGTTGTTGTGTGATAAAAACGTAAGCCACTATATTGTTTGTAAAAAAGCAGAAATGGAAGTAGACTTTTTTTATTTTTATTACGAAGTAAGTCACCTAATCGATCAATGCATGATGTATTTCAATTGGAAGAAATGCAACGAATCAAACTAATTACCAATCTAATCGTACTGCCCAGGAACCTGAAGATCGCAATGAACGTGAAAGAATTCGGTAAAGACAGAACCGTGAAGCGCGACATTCGACTAATAATGGTGCAAGTTTGAATAGAACTGCAAACTAATATAAAAATCGTATATTTTTGAAATAAGCTAACTAGAGAAACTTACGATGTTTATTTACTTTAAGAGTATTGAAAAAGTTGGGGCAGGACAACGTCTGGTGGGCACACTAGTTGTTTATAAGAGGAATCGATATAAAAGTTCGACTGTAATTTAAGTTGTAATTTCTTTGCACTCTAGGATCCAGCATTCTCAAAAGTTTTTATTTTATGCTTTTAAATGGTAATTAAAAAAAAATTGTTAACATAAACACTTGACTCATGTGCACTTTTGCATTTCTGCATCATTGTAACAGTTGGTAAATTTGTCAGTCCGGCACAAGTTCGCGAACTGCAACACATAGACTCAATAGAGCTCTAAAACAAACTGTCATATAATTCTATGGATTGGAGCTGTTTTTGGAGTCTTGCTATCGTTGCCCCAATCCAAAAATAGCCCAATCACAATTATTCCCATGGGTATATACCCTGCCCAAGGGTATTCAACAAAAAAAAAAAGACCTAAAATATGAAGCATAAAACGAAAATGAAAACAAACTATACGTCACTTCCGCAAACAAATAATAATAATGATAATGTGCAAAGTGTGGGGTAAAAGAAAATAAACAACCAAATGGACAAAAAGAGAGGAAAAAAAAGCATTTCCGATATGATTTTTTTTTCTTTTTTTTTTGTTGCATATTTATAACACACATCAAATATGGGCCAATTATGCGAAATGCGCCAAAGACCAAGAAATCAAAAAGCTGAACGATGGATGACGAACGCGATGAAAAGAAGAAGAAAAAAAAGAGCAAGTAAAGAAAGAAAGAAGGAAAATAAAAATTGTTACGTTTCGTAACCGAAATAACAGTTAACATACAAAGCTCAGACACAACAACAACAACTACAACAGAGTGCCCAGGTCTGGGCCAGGCTAATTAATGTGAATGGCGCGCGTCCAACGGCAGCTAACAGCTGATAGTTGTATTTGCTGTTGTTGTTGTTTTTATTTTTGGCACTAAATATATATGTTGCAGTTAAAAATACCGGTTGGTCTCAGCAAAAAAAACCTACCGTATGCTCCACTAAATAAAGTGATGATGACGCCGCAAGGCGTTTAAATTGCATTACAAAGCATAAATTGTCATAAAAATTAAATTAAATAAAAAGCCCAAGCAAGCAAACGAGTATTAACAAAAAAAATAGTAATAATAAAAATAAAATGCTTAACTGACTTAAGCCAATTAAACGATTAGGTAACAGTTACAACAAAAACGCGTCATCAACATCAACCAAGTTATAAACCTAAATAAAGCAAGAAACAAAATTTGTACGACAAATGACTAAAGAAAAAAAAATTACACACAAAAAAAAAGAGTTATAAATGAAATAGAAAAAAAATTAATTCATGTTGTGCCCATTTCGTGAGCGCGCACAAAAAGCAACAAATACTTATGGTAGGTACATAACAAAAAAAAAATAATAATAATAGTAATAATGGCTATAAGAGTTAACACAACAAAGACGACTGCTGCTGCTGCAGCTGCTGCTTCTGGCCAAGAGTTGGGACCGGGCCCTAAACGATGCCATCAAGCGCAGTTTTTGCTGCTTCTGTCATTTTCATAATACCTAACGAGGGCAGGCTGAAAAGTAAACAGCGCAGTCCAGAAAGTAGAATTTTTATTGTTAGCTTTTGGTAGCCCTGCGAGATGGAACATTTTTTATAAAAGTCTTCAGATGATATAGAGATACTAAGTGGGCTGAAAAGTTCGTAGGCTGACCCATATATGACGTTACTAGAATTAAATCCATATGAGTTTCAGTCAGTACAATCTTTCAAAAGATTCGTGAATAAATTTGACAGCTGAACCAATAGTCGGTTCGTGAGATATACCATTCTGAGTGAAGCTACTTTTGTTATTGTGAAAAATTGTGATTTTCGTGTGTTGATAAGGCATTGCTTTTAGGGGAAAAAAAATACTGTTCAAGCCAAGTTTTGGCTTGATAAACATTATTCGGACTCTGCACCAGCAAAATATACGGTTGATAAATAGTTTTCCAAATTTAAGCGTAGCGTAATGAGGACCGAAGTCGATGCATGCAGTAGGCGCCCAAAAGAGGCTGTTACGGACAAAAACATCAAAAAAGTCCACAAAATAATTTTGGGAGATCCTAAAGTGAAGTTGTTCGAGATAGCTGAGACTCTAAAGATGTCAAAGGAACGTCTTGGACACATCATGCATGAATACTTGGTTTCACATGTGCTTTGTGCAAAATGGGTGCCGCGCGAGCTCACAGTCGATCAAAAGCAACAACGAGTTGATGATTCGGAGCAATATTTAGCGATTTTCAACCGTAATAAAAACGAATGAAACATGGCTCCAACTACACTCCAGAGTCCAAGCGACAGTCAGCCGAGTGAACTGCACGCGATGTACCGACTCCAAAGCGTGGAAAGTCGCAACAGTGTACTGGCAAGGTCATGGTATCGGTATTTTGGGATGCACACGGTATAATTTTCATCGATTATCTCGAAAAGGGTAAGACCACAAACAGCGACTATTATTTAGCGTTATTGGAGCGAAATCGCTATCAAACGACCCCATTTAAAGAATAAAAAAAATTATATTTCATCAAGACAATGCACCGTGTCACAAATCAATAAAAACTATAGCAAAATTGAATTAATTTGGCTTCGAATTGCTTTTGCATCCACCGTATTCTCCAGATCTGTTCCCCAGTGACTTTTCCTGTTCTCAGACGTCAAGAGAATGATCGCTGGAGAAACATTTAGCTCCAATGAAGAGGTGATCGCCAAAATAAAGGCCCATTTTGAGGCTAGTGAGAAAAAGTTGGAAGATGGCTATAATCGGTGTATCGTCTCGAAGACAACTACGTTGAATAAAAAAATCGAATTTTGCGGAAAAAAAAAATGATTTTTATATGTTAGCCTACGAACTTTTCAGCCCACCTGTTATAATTGGTCGTTACGATGTAGAGGGAAAAAAATAAGGTAAAGTATTTTGATATTATCAAGAAGTGAACCATATTGGTAACTTAGATCAGAACACAAACTAGAAAAGGGGCGGAGGTACTCTTTACAGGGGACCCAGCACCCTAAATGTCTTCACAAAAAATGACATCACAAATATCATCTTTGATAAAATCTGGAAATAAAAAATCTATTGGAGTAACCTAGAAGGGCTCTGCCACTCCAAAAAGTTCTTGCATTTTAACTCAAAAAAGGGGCAGAAGCCCTTGAACTCAACCGAGGAGACCTACGCATCCTATTTGGTACCCTCACTGGCCACTACCCATGACCAAGCTAGGTCTATCAGCTACCGAAACTTGCAGATATTGCAATGAAGAGAATAAAACCAAGGATGTAAAGGACTACCAAACCTTATCATTAAAGGGAATAATTGATTGATTGAGAAGTGAAGCACGATGCTACTCAAATACTTACGGCTAAAAGCTACATCTGAAATCGTACATTATTCACGATCCAGATGACGTAAAATCGTCCGCAGTTACCAAAGATATTGAGTTGGTGCATCTGTTGGTCAATAACCGTTAGACGAAGCACAGTCGAACTTCCCTATAACGAATTCGATTACGAATATTTCGAGTTTCCTTAAAGCTTACTGATCCTCTTATAAAGAATTTTTAGACTAGGGTTCGAGTTAGAACTTATGTGCATTTTAAACAAATATTTTATAAGTGTTGGTAGAAAATTTTAAAGAAAAGCCTTACACTGTTCAAGACGCGCATTCTACCCAATTCTGTCGAAAATACATTCAGCAAGAAAGGTGTCCAATGTGAAGTAGATTGACAAAATTCCAGGAATGGTCACAGAGATTGAAGAGGGCGGTGTGTAACTTCGGAAACCAATGCAAGGCTTTCCCATTTCAAAATAATGTTGGATGATGCTTTAATGCATTATGGTAAAGCTTTTGTGGATAAAAAGTAGATCCATCACAGCACGCCACCAAAGACCACAGAATCAGAACCAAAAGAGATCAAGGTGCAAAAAAAAAAAAAAAAATCTCTACAAGTATCAAACCTGTTTTCCACAAAGACTACAAAATGGCACATAAATATATCATAAGGATCAAAAATTAAATGTTTTTTAAAAAAAATATGCGAGAAGCACTAAGTGAATAGTGAGTCCAGGCTTCCTACTTATTTATAACCTCGTAAATTCGGCTTGCCATTAAAAGAACCACCTTCATAAAATCTGAAAGTGGGATTTTAGCCAGCGTAGACATGACGGGATAGGTTCTCCCACATGTTGTCAATGGGACTCAGGTACGGTGATAATTTATTAATTAATTCGGAATAAATTAAATATAAAAAATATTATTTGCTGCACAAAGACTTGTTAAATAACTTAAAACTTAATATTTTTTGAAATAAAAACATGTTCTTATGGAGTAAGATGGAGATCATTCGCATTCAAAGCTTCTTTCAGGGCCCTGAAAATGGAATATATGGTATAACGAAATATTCCAAAGAAAGTCTCTATTTATTCAAGACACCACCGGTCGGATTCGACTATAAACTGTAGGCCCTTGTTCTCTTTGAACAGTTATTAAAAAAGTGATCCTCTCCGCCCAGGGGCGTCTAACAAAATCGTCAGTCAAGAAAATTATTACACAAGGGCTTTTTAAATAACTTAAAACTTCATATTTTTCAATATTATAGAAACGGGTGTTCTTTAATGATTTTCGAGGGAGTAAAGTAATGGAGACTATTTAAATTCAAAGCTTCTTTTATGCTTCTTTCAGAGCACTGACAATTAATAGGAATATATAACCATATTTTCCAAAGAAAGTCTCTATAAATTCAACACATCGCCGTTCGGATTCGGCTATAAACTGCAGGCCCTGGTTGCCCTTCGAGCAGTTATTAAAAAGAAATGCTCTCCACTCAGGGGCGTCTAACCAAATAGTCAGTCTGTGAAATTATTATTATCTAACAAAACCAAGAAATCTTTGCACCCGATAACTTTTATACCCACCCTCGTATGTCCACATTTTCTGTGTGAATGATTTGATATTGTTGTAGATCATCAGCAATGCAATGATATGCACTTTTCTCAGCGCATTTTATTTAGCAACTCAACAAACTTGGCAATTAGCATTTTGAGCACTCCTTACCATCCATACTGACTGTACAGACCTGGTGACAGTAAGTTCAAGCACTTGATTAGATTCCTACAGAATCTCATCGGCTTAAGCAGATGACAGCGCAGAAAGTATTTAGAGGAAGTTCTTAGGTTTTTTAGTAAACACATTCAAGTTGAAGTTATTTTTTTTTTTGTTAAACAAATATTATTAACGTTAATGAGCTTACTAATTTGTCCCATGCATTTTTCCCAGCATGATTTCTCTTCTTATTAATAAAAAATTATTAACCGGAAAATAGAGGGAACGATAAATATCTATTTATCTTAAGGCTTCTGTGTTTTTTTTCATTTGCATATTATCATCATATTTTTGTGGGAACTGTTTAAAATGTAAAATTTTTTAATTAACGCAACGATTAGAAATCAATCGAAATTCCGGTAAGGTGCATGATTTTTGGCAGCTGCCTGTTTTCAAGACAGATTAACTTTGACACGCAAATTTAGCCTAAAAGTTGCCGGACAAGTTTGGTCAACCTAAAGTTTTGATGCGTTTGTTGAGTCTATCAGCTTGACTAAAGAGATCCGGTCCATAGTACAAAGTGCGTATACTTAAAAAAATTACAATTAATCCTAAATTTTGGCTTACGAATTTAGTGAGGCAATCGCACTAAATATACTATGGATGGAAATGTTGGAAAACAGTACCATGTAGCTTTTGAATTTATAAACTGATAATGATGGTAAATCTGAAACAAACCTATTATAGCATTACATTTCATATTGTAGTTAAAAAATTCGAGATGACATAGATATGCGGAGGTGCCACAGAAATCTTAAAAGATATTGGCAAAGGTTTGAAAACAAATCTTTAAAAAAATCGGTAGGTGCCACAGATATCTCAAAGATTTAATTTTTCGGACAAATAATTCACAATTTTTACGCTTTCGCTAGAATGGCAGCAAAGGGTTGCCACTTTCCTACAATTATTTTAGAACATTTAGACACTTGTTTAAATAAATTTTTTTGAACTGTGATCCAAGAAAGGTAATTCTTTATTACATTAAGCGATAATTTTCAGCATGTTTTGCAACATTTTACTTTCTATTTCTAGA
Organism: Chymomyza amoena; assembly: GCA_037043745.1. NCBI lineage: Eukaryota > Metazoa > Arthropoda > Insecta > Diptera > Drosophilidae > Chymomyza > Chymomyza amoena. The sequence goes on from JBAMAX010003775.1 coordinate 33,161, forward strand.
AAATAAATATAATTTAAATTTGAATAAATCTCCCGCCCAATTTATGAATTAAATTTGAATAAATCTCCCGCCCAATTAATGAATCTGTATGACAACCCTACGGGTCAAAAGCTGTCATCAGCGTTGTGAATGGCAAAATTCTTTTGAATGCATTTGAAATTTGCACATAAAGAGAAAATTATTTTCAAAATGCTTAATGCGAGATTTTAGCCGTAAAAGCTTTACTCGTTTGTTTTTATTACAAAAGATTTTAATAAAGATTTCGTAAAGATGAAAACGTTACGATGTATAACAAAAGATTTATCAAAATAAAAAGATACAGATAAATCAGAAATTAAATAACCTTTCCAAATATGTAAAAGTTTGTTTGAATAAATTAGGTTTTATTGGTGAATTTAATCAACTCTCAAACAATTTTATTAAAAATATGAAAACTATTACAAGTCATGTCTTTGGCGCCAAGAATCGAAATTGATATTCTAATAGTTGAGAGATTAACACTTGATTTAGTTCAACTAACGATATTCTTCAATTCTTTTTTTAAACTTACTACTATTATTTATGCTTTTAGTCGTGGGAAAACAAAATGGTTCTTTTTTTCTCAAAAAAATATCTATAATGTTGAGGCCAATTTTCCACACAGATTGCAAAATTCGCTTCTGTCCTTATGACTCAAGTCCAGTTTTTAACCAAACATTTTCTCTGATTTATTACCATGTTAACTTATAATGCTGTGAAATTGAAAGTTTTTTTTTTTTGTGTTTTTGGAGCTACTCATGGCACTAACTCTTTGTTCCAACTGTCTGTTAGCCCACTTTAGTGTGACGAACCTAAGCAGCTTCCCTTAAGTCATGGAAAATTACCCGTTGTGCTTGATTTTACGCAACGGACCAGACTCAAATTTTCAGTTAAAGTAGAAACTAACAAAACAAAACCCAAAAAGAAAAAAGAAGGCCAAGTAAGCGTCGCGTCTACAAAGCAGACAGACAGACGAAAAAGGTTACATAAAATGTCAAACAGTTAAGAATCTAACGGCCAGAAATGACATTATTACATTTATTTCCACTTATAGTTGTCACGTTGTTGTTTTATTTTTCTATTTTTATTTATATTTGCTGTTGATATTCTTCAGCTGCAGCCTCGTTTTTGGATCTTCACAGACAACATCTGTCATAGATTACCTCGTCGAACTGCAGACAGTCGAAACAGTTTTGTAAACTTTTAATAGGCCTGCTTGAGTTGCTTAGATCATTTACATTTAACTTGTTGTAGGTGTGTGGGATATAGGTTACATAATTAAATGGAAAATGAAACTGGTTTAGGTATAAAGTTTGAAGTTTTCTTTGAACAATCGTAATAAAAATTTATGATAATGTATACATGTAATAATCGTATATGCAAAGTAAGACAATCAAAGTCTACACTAGATGTGGTGCTATAAATATCAAATTAAAAAATTTTATTGTTGGTTTTTCTTCTTTGTGCCAGATTCGAGTCTTCACAAATTAAGCAGAAAAGAGTCAAAGTTGGTTCGAAGCGTGACGACCCAATGCATGAATTGATTAGAAAAATTATGCCCACATTTAGACTTCCTATATCGAACTTGTTAACCTTAGCCATAGGTCTGTATTAATTGGTTTTATGAAGGAAACACTAGACTAGCTTTATTTGTATTATCTTCTTGCGCTCCTAATTACAGCCAGTAAGGGATTTTGACTGTTTGGACAACATATCGAAATCATCAAATGCAGTAAATCTAAGCGAAGAAGCTTAGTGCCAAATTATGTTGATTAACAAAATTTCGAGAGTCAGTTTCAACAGTAATCCCTTTGTGAAGCAAGAGCACGCCGATAGTTGTCTAAAATTGTCCGAAATAGATATTAAGTCTGAAAGTTTGCAATTGTATTTCAATGAAGTATTACTAAGTCCACGAATGCTCAAAAATGCTTTATGAGCGTCAGATGATGCACACCAGACATTTGAGGAACAGTAATCCATCACGGTTATAAACTTGTGGCATTTAGTTCTGTAATTAATCTTAAATTGCATTTTCATTCAATGAGTATTATGAAGATATGATGCCTGAGCATAACTTTGATCCACGCGAATATCACTTCATAGATTCTTTTTTATTGAAGAGATGACGTATTATGTATCTTGTTGTTCCTATTTAGAAGTGCAACCTCACGGTTTAAAGATAACCATAACATTGTTTTATTTATAAAAAAATGAATCTCCAGTCAAGGGAGGAGAATCAGAAATAATTCGAGATAACTCAGTTCAAGCCAAAATACCATACTATATTCCAGTTGAAAAGATTTGTATATAATACTGTAAATTAATATGACGAGCTTTAAGCAAAAACTTAAAAAATATAAATAGCGCTTAAACATTCCAAATTTAAGGCAGACGTCTAAGTAGTTACACACAAAAAACAATGCTGCCCCAATATTTAGTTCAAAAATATGAACAGCTGTTCCATTTTGTTGTCACAACCATGAAAATGAGAAGCAACTTATAAAATTGTTTATACAATTTATTATTTATTATGAGCCGTGACTAAGTGGCGCTTGTTATTAAATAAACTATTATACGCTGTCATATCAAAAATTGCAGACAAAATTGGCATAGAAAACAATAAAAGAAAATATAATAACAAAATTATATAAAAGGTACACACTGGTTTGTCTTGAAGGGCTAGACGCAAACACAAAAACATAATGTCATATAAAAAATAACGCTGCCAAATGTTTGATCACAAAACGTTCTTGCAGGACGCATGCAGCCCATCGACAAAATCGTTACGGATCGTTGTGAAATTATGAGAAAATAGCCATAATACTAAAATAATTCTCTTCTTGTCTGCTGCGTATTCGGCAGATAACATGTTATCGGTCAAATTGAATTGAAAAATATTTGCCGATTTGTAAACATGCCAAAGTTGTTTGGGTGACATAGTTGGCTGTAACTTTGAAAGCAATCAGCTGATGTACAAGATTTATAGTCACACTGTGGCAAATCTAACACCTAACTTCTTTTGTCAAAGAGGTTACGTATGAATTTGCCGTTTCGAAAATTTCAGCATCATTAGAACATCTTGTGGAAATGTTCCTATCTTGTGTCCCGATGAAAATATTTTCGATAATTTTTCTGTGCAACTAAATCGCTGCGAAATTGTAAACGTCAATAAAAAGAGTGGCAACATTGAATTCGAAGCAAGGCGCCAAAGCCTTATATGTTTAGGGAACTGGCATATTTTAAAATGTGCGCCAATATATGTATAGATAGCAAAAACGTGTAAGGATGAGCCAGCAGGCATTCCAGTCGGAGCTTCTTCTTTGATGGGGGGAAAAAAGTAGAGCCCAAATTAATAACTAGTGGGTCGGGTCGTTCACTAAGTAATTTCGTTTAATGACAACAGCTGATCTTATTCAATTTCGCAACCAACTTCGCACTTAACCGCTTTAACTTTATATATTTAAAAATCTGATATAGTAAGGCTTTTTTGTAAAAAATGTTACATTTTTTGGATTAGTTTTTGTTTGGTGCCGTATCGAAGATGGAAGATCGAACAACATTTTCGGCGTATTTTACTGTTTTACTATCAAAAGGGTAAAAATGCAGTTCATGCAAGACGAAAATTATGTGATGTGTACGGAGAAGATGTGCTGACCGAAAGCCAAAGGATGCACCACGTCCTGTAAGGCCTCTTAAAGCCGATGTGGATAAAATAAAGTCGTTGGTCCATGCAAATCATCGAATAACAACTCGAGAGATTGAAGATGAAATTTGTCCAACGCGACAGTTCACAAGCACATGAAACGTCTAGGATTAATTTCGAAGCTTGACATATGGGTTCCCCATCTTCTTACAGAACTAAATATGCTTCGCCGCATTAATGACTGTGAATGTGTGATCCATTTTTGAAGCGCATTGTAACTGGCGGCGAAAAGTTGGTTGTGTACAAGAATGTATATCGCAAGAGATCAGGGTCTAAGAAGGATGAACCAGCTCAAACCACTTCGAAAGCCGATAGTTAATTAAATAATTCTGAAGTGTAATGTGATCAGCTGGACAAATTGAGTGATGCACTCAAACAGAAGAGGCCAGAATTGATCAATTGAAAATGTGTAGAGTTCCACCAGGATAATGCGAGACCTCATACAAGTTTAATGATTCGCCAAAGGCTTTTGCAGCTTGAATGGGATGTGCTACCACAACCACCATATTCTCCAGACTTACCACTCTTACTTGTTCCGGTCTCTACAAAATTTGTTGGATAGAAGAACCTTCACCTCAAATCAGGACGTCAAAAACCACTTGGACCAGTTTTTTGCCTGCGAGGATCAAAAATTTAATGATCGTGGAATAAATCTCTGGCCCGAAAGATGGCAAAAGGTATTGGATCAAAATGGAGAATATATAATTTCATAAAATCTTATACACAATTAAAAAATCGTGTTTACATTGCACTAAAAAAAAAATTACTTAGTAAACGACCCAATAGATATATGTATTTTGTGTGTGTGATTCAATAGCTCGCCGGAGGAGCAAAGGGTTCCCTACTCTTATTTATTACAATTTAATCTCTTTAAAAGATTAGCATATCGACTTTTGGCTTCTGCTTCAGTATTAACGATGATTCGGCGGTGATTGACATATGAAAATTGCAGCTCAAGGTTATAAGGAGATTATAATAAGATTTAATACTCCTAATTAATTAATAGTTCAGCGTCTTTGTTTTATAAACAGCCTTCTCATATTATATTAAAGCATCGGCGTGCAAACGGGCCGTGGGCTTTGACAAAAAGTCGGAATATGCCTTTTATGGTGTAGAACCTAGAGGCATTTCCTTCCATAAGTCTGGAGTCAAATAGGCGTAGGTCTTGGCAATGGCAGCATAAGTGACCTTAGCAAAGTTACCCAGAGTACCAGTTGAGCCACGGGCAGACGTGTAGCAATCTTAATACCTGCCATCATGAGCAGCTTCTTGGGAACAGGAGCAGATAAAATGCCAGTACCACTGGGTGTGGGGATCAGACGCACAGAGACTGAACCACTTTCCGGTGACCTTACATGGCACGGTATGAGGCTTACCAATCTTGTAACCCCAGTAACCACGAAGAACTGGAACTACAGACAGCTTAGCCAAAATAATAGCACCACGGATAGCAGTTGCCACTTCTTTGCTGCACTTAACGCCAAAGCCAATGTGTCCATTGTTATCTCCAATGGCGACAAAAGCCTTAAAGCGAGTACGCTGACCGGCACGGGTCTGTTTCTGGACAGGCATAATCTTCAAAACTTCATCACGAAGGACGAGCCCAAGAAGAAATCAATGATTTCAAACTCTTTGATAGGCAATGAGTAGAGATAGATCTCTTCGAGTGACTTAATCTTGCTTTCGAGTACTAAACGGCCCAGCTTGGTGACTGGAACCCACTCTTTGCAGTCTTCTTTGCCACCACGACCACGTCCACTGCCGCGTCTACCACGACCACCGCGAGAGCCAAAACCACCTCGGAATCCACTACGGGCTGGAGCTGCGTCCTCCATTCTGTAGTTATATGAACTTTAAAGGTTGAAGGAAATAATCCAAAATAATTAATGATTTCAACAAAAATTCATAAAACTCTTCCTTAATAATAGTTGATGTTGAAAATGCGAACACCTTTTTCACATCTTTAAAAAATCCTATGCGTTCCTCTCAGATCTGCTCAATGTAATAGGCTATTCATACTGGGCACATTTAAGAGGAACACATGGGATTATTTGAAGTGAAATAGTGATACACATTGTTTACAATTTCGCAGCGAATTTAGAGCTGCACAGAAATTATCGAATATCATCGGGACACAATAAGATAGGAACATTTCCACAAGATGTTGGAATGATGTTGAAATTTTTGCAACATCTTCGACAAACGATGTTAAATGCGCCCCAGTGTGAATAGGCTATAAAAGCCTATTATTAAAATTAATTTTATGGTTTATCGTTATCGCAAGCGTGGTTTCTTCGCTAAGCCGATTACTTTTCTACACATACTTGTAAATGAAAAATAATTTCCTTTTGTTCCATTTGTTCTTGTGTAGTAAAATGTTATCAACACTTTTGGATAATCCCGAATTTCGCTTTTTAAGCGCTTCATTGCTTCAGGTAACTAACTCCTAACCTCGTCACACTAAAATCAATCTCTACAAAGCCAACTTTCAATTTCACAGCATTATCTGCTAAAATGCTAATCAAATGAGAAAAGAAAAAAAGTAATGGCAAAAAAACGAACCTTACAAGAAATTGCACACATCAATTGGAAAAATCAGCAACCGGTAAGTGAAAAAAAAGCGAAACATTAAGTGTTGAGGGGAGAAAAAAAAAATAATCTAATGGCAGACGGTAGTAAAAAATACTTTGTAAATCTTGACGACAACAGCGAGAAGAACACGGTGAAAAAACAACGCATTTATTGACTGACATGTCCAAACACTTTAGCAAGCCGTCAGTCAGTTGGGTCTGTCCATGACGCCGCCGCCGTCATCCGTGCTGCGTCGTCTTCGTTTGTCTTTGGCAATGGCGCAAACAGTGTTGCAAATGACCCAATTATCCACTGACCCACTCGTTTGTTCGGTTGCTCTGTTGGTTGTGAAAGAGGCAACTTAGAATGGTAAGTGAGTAAAGTGAGTAAAGTAAGTAAGTGAATGAGTGACTCAGTCTTAGTATGCGGGACTTGGGCAAGCGCCTTAAAACGTCGTTTTGCTTGCTTGGTCAGAAGTCAACAGCCCACAGCAGCGGCTACAACAAAAACAACTAATAACAATACCAGGCGCTAGACGACGATGAGCGACCCTAAAATAGAGACATTAATTAGTTTAATGACAGGCAATTTGAGCTTTGCTTTGGTTTGCCGGACGACTCTCCGTAAATGAGCTCCAACATACAACAAAAAAAACAAAAATTAATTTGCCAGTTACGGTTATTACAGCGCTTAAGATAAAAGATCTATGCTAGAATCGCGAGAAAAAGATTAAAAACTCAAGATCTGCGGCTTATGTGTCTTTCCCAAATGGTCTATTTATAAGATGGTTGTTGCTTGTGTGTGGCCTGGGATAAGGCGTTACCAATTCTACAATAGCTTTTGTCTAAGTAGTGAATATAGTCAGAGAATGACGAATGCCTTCGAGGGGGATCATTGTTTATGCTTTGATTACAGAATTTGTAGTCTGTTCCAGAGGATACCAGTGAAAAATACTTCTTAAGATCTTTTTGGCTTTAGAATTGGTGACGTCCTCTGACGTATACAAAAAAACAACTAATAAATCTATGAGCTTTACGTCGAGAACCATGTTCTTAAGCTGGAACAAGCAGAAGGTATAAAAGAAGGGAGGCTTAGCCGAAACCATAGAATAAGCCAAGCTTTACGATACTAAAAATTTACGAAGAAGTTAGTTCTAAATTTGTCAATCCTCGGCAGTTTGAAAGTGACTTTAATTTGGACTTTACAGCAATATGGTTGTCTTTATAAATGATCCATGAGCTTCAAGCTAATGCCGAATAGAGGAATTGAAAAAGATAAATATAGAAGCACATAAGGAAGGCTCGTCTAAATTTGTTCATGGTTAATCTTTAAGTAGAACAGATGTTCGAAGGAAAATAATTTTTTACATGACTTCTGTAGAAGCTGTGGAGATGAGGAGGAGTTGGAGACGGTAGAGCACTGCCCCAAACTGTAGAACACCAGGCTCCGATTCCTGAAGTCATACTACTTAAATGACCTATCCCAGCTGTCAGAAAAGAGTACTAGAACCCTCTCGAGGTTTATTAAGTCCGCCGGATGGGCGTGATCATTTAGATCATAAAGGAGACCTCCTAAGTCGAGGAGGGTGGTGGAAGATCTACCCAGCGGTATCGCAACGGGCCAATTCCGTGGCTTAAGTGAGTTGGGACGTCAAGTCCCTAACCTAACATAGATCTCATAGATCAAATAATTTCAACAGTCTGGTAACTTAGTTCATATTTTGAATTTCGAACTATGTTACCTATCCACTTTATAAATTTATTTTTTTTATCGATCAATTATTACATATGCTGGGTTTACACTGCACCACAGAACAAGAATGACATTGTCATTGTGTAGAAACCTGTGATATCTTCTAAGTTCACAAAAAATATTATATCAATCAAGTTCGGTATGTATGACATTTAAAATATCAGAATCGTTTCTGTGTGTAATACATCCTCCACAAAAATATTATGTTTAGACGTGAACTGGTTCATTTCTTACTTTTTGTGAACATTTGGGCACAAGTGCACTCTGCCACATTGTGAAGAAGTGATTACAAAACATTGTGGGACATTATTTTTGACGCTTATATAAAGACTTTTTCTTATGTCAACCATTAGATGAGCAAATATCACAGGATCCCAGTTGAAAGCAAAATAAACTTATGATTACAACTTTTGAAAACAGGTAAAAATTGGTGCGACTTACGATCCTTCTGTTCCTCTCTGTTTTTTCTTCTTTTTCTTGATTTTGGATTTGTTTTTACAAAACTTGATATGCTGTTTTTTCACTCTTGAGTACGCTTTGCTGGAATCTTCGGGATTTTTTTGAGACTTGGTGCCTTAAATATTAAAAAAAACGGAAAATAATAAAAATGCACAACTTTTGAACGGTATTACTGGTATAAAAAAGACTAGCCCATAGCTATCATAAAAGATATTTGAATGTAATTGAATTATACAATACCGTCATGGATTCATTTTAAAAATGGTAAAAATCGAAAGATTAAGAACCTCGACGCAGCATTTAACTTTTGAATTCACTGCGCATTGTAACTTGAGATACAACGCTTAAAGATTGCAACTTGCTGGAACTTGTGGATCCATAAAAAGTCACCAGGTTATTACTTTCAAATTCAGTTATTATATAACTTCATAATCTTATGATACTGTCTAAGAAGATCAAAATGTCTGCTAATATTGGCATCTTTCGGATTCCCGAGCAAATATTGTGCTGTTTAATGTTCTTTTAACTATGTACAATCAAATTTTAAGATAACTTCCTATCATATTGGCATTTCCTATCAGTGTGACATTGGGAGATCCATGTAAACTATAATATTTCGAATCAACTCCTGCGGAGTAATCATAGTGCTGCTGAATGATCTTTTTGGTTAGGTTATACCGGGGGGAATCACAGATAGACTGCATAGTCCTTAGTAGAACCGTAGAATGTTCTCGAATCTCTTTCTTTATGAAATACTTTATGGAAATTCGTATAGAATTCTATAATCAGTTTTTCGATCAGTGAACTTTTACTTTGATTAAAAATCTATCCCTCATGGAAAATTCCAATGTTCGAGCCAAATTCTCGTAATTTTCGGGAAGATTTGATTTACAATTTAAAGAAAACTGCTGCTGAGGTTCATCGAATACGCAAAAATACTTATAGTGAGTGATTTCTGCGCTTCAAAATCGCTGATTTGGACGTGGAGACGAAGCATTGCGGTGGGCCAGAGAGTTTTCGAAGACTTCGATTTGGATGAAATGCTTGATGAAGACTCGTGCCACTCGCAAAAAGAAATGGCAATATCATTGGCAATCGATTTAAAAACGACTTAAAGCTATCTGAATGGAATTGAAGCAGATAGATGTTTCTTCACTTGCTGCTTCTAACACACCATCGGTATGGGTTTTTATATGGAATTGTGATCGACGACGAAAAATGGGTGCACTACAATAATGATAAGCGCAAAAAAGCCATGGGGAATGGCTGAATATGGCTTCATGTAGATGGACAGACCTCCATGACGCTAAGGTTATGCCCTGTATTTAATGAGACCAGGGCTTCTGAAACAGATTTAAACTATCACAAGATGGGTACCGAATGCAATTGTTGCGATTGACCCCAGCAATAACAAGAGAGACACAACAAAGTCATCTTTCAATATCACAATGCTCGGGCACATATTGCCAGACAGGTCGAGATATACCTGGGTAGAATTAAATGGGGTGTCCCCCCTCACCCACAGTACTCTTTAGATATTGCTGCCTTTGCTTGCCATGAGTTTTGATCTATGGAACACCGTCTAGCCGACCAGATATTCCACTCTTATGAAGAATTCAGAAAATACGAGATTCGCGGATCGCCGCAAAAGATTCATTTCGAAATTGTTTCCTACAACTACCAGAAAGATGGCGGTGGCAGCAAAGCTGTGCACCTATTAACTTTTGGGTATTTGTTAGTCTTAACTTCATTATTATTATAAAAAATATCGTTAATTAGGGTTTTTTCTTCTAACTTCCTTTAATGATAAAAGATCAGCACAAACCATCCATCCATAGTCTGAAATCATAACGAGTGTGACTACTTTTTTTACTTGTTGTCTCGAGCATTCGTTTTTCCATCCTTTTCCAGCTGATCGGCATATAAAGTTTCTATTATTTTCCCTTTTCTATCCTTTATAATTTTATCTGTGAGTAATATACATATTCTATAATTGTCTTTTTCGCTTGATCAACGCAATATGGAATTGGCGATCTTCCTAAGTAAGATCAGCACAAGTGTCAAAATTGTGCTGATAAGGGAACAAAAGACTTTAATAGGAAGCAAGCCGATAAATGTGGATGGTGACTTCCATATTCGAATGAACTACTAGTTGTATGAGCTATACGGCGACACTGATCTAGTTTGGCGTATACGTCTGCGTTGGTCAGGCCATGTTACACGAATGGATGGTCAAGAAGGTAATCGCGACTGGAAAAACAAAGTGAACAGGGAAACAGGGAAGAATGGAGGCGAGCGATACAGGCCTAAACCCACATCGGGTTCGTCGCGCCATAGAAGAAGAAAAGGGTATTCGAGCGGAGATCACAGGAAGGTCGGCAGGAACAGGGACGCCCGCCTGTACAATGGGAAGATCAGACAACGGAGTATCTACGTAGCCTTGGGATTGCCAATTGGCGTCGGCAAGCACAGGATAATTTCCGCGCCCAAGACCCACAACCGGTTGTAATGGCCAAAATAGTAGTAGTAGTAGTAGGAAGCTAGCCAAGCTCCAAAATGTTTCTTTTGAAGTTACAAAACTCCCTCTAAGCAATGTTTATGGCGAATAATGCTTACTACTAGATCTAGAACATGTGATACAACAGATGATGAAAAATAACGATTGATAGAGGAAAACGCTTTACTTTAAGGAAGATTAAAACTTCAGCAAAAAGTAGATCCAAGGAAACTCCCTATAAGTAATCTTTGTATCAATTCATGAGCACTATACAAAACTGAACATTTGCAAATTAATGATGTAGAGAGGAAAAACGTTCTACTTTAAGAAATATTAAAACTTCTTGCACAAAAAAAAAGTTCCATGGAAAATTCATATAAGCAATCTTCACATCAATTCATGAGGACTACACAAAACTGAACATTTGAAGACTCAAAAACAGACCATGAAGCAGAAGAGTAGGCTAGCTTCGTTCCATTATCAAGAACAGATGATGAAACAGAAGAGTAGGCTAACTTCGTTTCATTATCTTTAGATTACATGAAAACTATCTAAGCTAATCTAATCTAGTACAGTCTACCGTCTGAAAAACAGATTATAAAACAGAAGAGTAAGACAACTTCGTATGTTGATCTTACAAAAGATTTCTTCTAATTAAAAAGAGCGTTAAAGATAAAAGGTTCAAAGTTGTAGTTTAAACTTCCGTGGAACATCTGCTTAAAGAGTGGTCTCAAGTTTGTGCAGCAATTCAGAAAAAGTCATGTTCATAAAGGTGGGGCAAAGTTGTACTCCAAAAATTTGTAGGAAAAGTTTCAAGTGCAACGCGAGGGCCAAGTTAAGAAAATATAACCAGAAGAAGAAGAGCTAGAAAAGTACAACAAGAAACTTGGGTCTAAATTGAATATGTTCATAGCTTGTTTATTTTTCTTGGGCAGCAACTGTGGAGAAACAGCAGCTATAGAGAAGCATCATCAAACGTGCCTCATTAGAAGTCTTGTAACTTAAAAAATAAAAAAATAACACGAAAAACCGTTTTTGTGTGCTTTACACAAAAAATTAAATTAATATTATTTGACTTCTTTTTTTTTTTGTTTGTTACTATTTGGGTTACAAAAACAGCTGTTAAAAATTATTGTTCGCACATTTCTTAATGTTGTTTTTCTTTTTATTGAGTTCGTTGCTTAATCAAAATAAATAAATTGCATTATTGTTTAATGGTAAAAGCTAAAAATAAATTTCTGTATACATTTATTAAAAGTAAGTAAGTAGTATATATATATATAGTATATAATAAGTACATGATGATGAGAAAATAACTGATGAAAAGTATTTATCAAAAGTGGAGCTGCCCCGCTCCGCACTCCCGCCCATTTCCTGCTTTGTTTGTTATTTGTGCAAAAACGCAGCCAGCTTACAAACTATGTGTACATAACTACTACAAAGCAAATTAATTAAATAAATTATTTAGTTACAAACAATAATCGTAATTTCTTTGTAATTTCTACGGCTGAGAGTTGAGCTAAGAAATGGTAACAACAAATGCCGCCATAGCCAACGCTGCTGCCGGAACTTGCCATGGAAAACTGTGACATTTTCCAGCTGCCAGCAAAAGAAACAACAACAGCAGCAACAACAACAACAACCATTTGAGCCAGAGAGCTCAATAGAAAATCTTCAAACAGCCAAAGCAATTGCTTTTCGCTCGAGAGTTTCTTTTAATTAAAAAAAAAAGGCGAAAACTTTTACTCACAGCGGTGGCGGCGATGGTGGCGATGGCGGCACCAATGCCGGCGCCAACTTTAATGTATATCTAAGCAGGTAACTAGGGCTACCTGGTGGCTGCATTTGTCTTAGATTTTATGCTTAGTTGGTTGCACGTCTTTCAAAGTAATTACACTCTCGTCGTCGTCGGCGTCGCGTATATGCCCCACGAAAAGTAGCTTAAAAATTAGAAACTTGGCCCATAGATAACCGGCGACCTTAACCTTCAGCAGAAAAGTGAGCGGAGCTCAGCTAATTGCTGTCAAGTAGGGAGCACTCTTGGAAATGAATGTGATGTGGTGTGATTGTGTTTGGCGAATATAATATAACCAACGATCCAAACCAAAAAAAAAAAAATAAAAAATATTTTTACGTTTCTAAAACGAACCAAACCACAGAGAGGTCGGTCGTATAGTTAAAATAAATAGGAAACGAATTAGGCTTAAAGAGCTTTGATAGGGGTTTTAAAACTTAGAAATCTAGTATATGGGAGGTAGTGTGTACCCAAACAAGATATTGCAACTACATATATACATATATATATAGTTGGGTACAAACAAAGTCTTGACAATCTTAATGGAAAAATCGTATATAGAAAATTATATGGAAAGGAATGTTTCAAGCAGGAACAAAAGAATAGAAAAGTCAAGCAGTTTATATAATAAATAGGAAGCGGATAACGCTTAAACATAAAAATCTAGTGAATGTGCTTTATATGCTCCTAAAGTTGTCTTAAATCGTTAAGTGATTCATAATGTATGATATAAAGTTAGTGTATAAAGAGTTTATGTTTCAGCATTGAAGGCCTTTAAGAGAAGGTTTCTACAATTAACCAAAGAATTAAAAGTAGCAAATTTTTTTGCAAAAATATGATTTGTATCAGCAAAATGCTACAAGTAGCACGAAAAAAACCCCAGATATGTAAAAAAAAGTGCGAATTCCTAAGGCAGAGGTTTCTACCACTAACCAATGAACTAAAAAGCAGCAAGTGACTTAAATTTAAAAAATAAATTTTTTAACGAAAATAGGATTGTATCAAAAATATGCTACAAGTAGCACTGAAAAGAACCTAGATATGTAAAAAAGCTGCGAACTCTTGAGACAAACCCTATAAGGGAGTCACGACGTCCAGGGTCTTATATGGAAACAGCCCAAAAATGCGAAGATTTTAAAAATCATTTGATTTATCAAGTTTGACAGCTTATTATCATTTTAGATGCATACTCCTAAGTCAAATTTTACAAGAGATTGCAGAGGATCTGCACATCATATTTGTCGACCATCAAGAAGTTGCTTAAAATTCCGGCTTTTTTAAAAATACCTCAGCTGTTCTGATGCTCTAAGCCAAAACTTACAAGAGAGATTGCGGAGGATCTAAAAATAATATTTGTTAAACATCGAGGAGTTGCTTAAAATTCCGACTTTTTAAAAAATATCTCAGCTGTTCCGATGCTTTAAGTCAAAACTTACAAAGGAGATTGCAGAGGGTCTGAACGCCATATTTAGCGAACATCGAGGAGTTGCTTAGAACTCAGACTTTATTACAAATATCTTAGCTGTTCTGATGTTCTAAGCTAAAACTTACAAAAGAGATTGCAGAGGGTCTGAACGCCATATTTGGCGAACATCGAGGAGTTGCTTAGAATTCAGACTTTTTAAAAAAATATCTCAACTGTTCTGATGCTCTAAGCCAAAAATTACAAGAGAGATTGTAGAGGATCTTAACATCATATTTGTCGAACATCAAGGAGTTGCTCAAAATTCCGACTTATTTAAAAATAACTCAGCTGTTCTTATGCTCTAAGCCAAAACTTAAAAGAGAGATTGCTGAGGGTCTAAACATCATATTTGTCGAACATCAAGGAGTTGCTTAAAATTCCGACTTTTTAAAAAATATCTCAGCTGTTCTGATGCTCCAAACCAAAACTACCAAGAGAGATTGCAGAGGATCTGAACATCACATTTGTCGAACATCTATGAGTTGCTTAAAGCTCCGACTTTTTCAAAAATGTCTCATCTGTTCTTCGTAAACACAATTTAAAATTTTATAAAAATTCGGAAAATTCTGAAACTGGCTGAAAAATATATATTCAAATATACTGCTCGAAAATCACAAAATATTGATAGTATTAAACGATATGGTTTAGTGTCTAAGTTTTTAAAATACGGCTTAAACCTTGAAATACATTCATAAATGAGCTTAATAAAAATATTTCTTCACGAGAATTTATAACTAGAAAATTTTCTATTGCATTCGCAGAAAACTCTATACACTATAAATTGAAATCATAATGATATAATGATAATTATCTTGAAAATGTCATTCAAAGTGCAACCCCTGAACATGCTCAAAATTTTTAAATTTACCAAATCCGAGAAACATTTTGATTAAGTATAATAACAGTATTGTGTTTCCAGTTATTCCGAAAGGCTTAATAGAGATGTTTCTAGATCTCAGTAACCGCTTTTAATAGCACATTAGAACTGCTTTATGCTTTGAGTTTTTTCGGAATTTGGACAAAGCTTTATTAATAGGAAGCTATTTATAAAAAGTTTTGACCAGTAAAGTAATGTTAGATTACTTTGATAGAGATGTTTCTAAATCCCAGGAAATCAGGGACCGCTTTTAACTGTTTTATGCTTTGAGTTTTTTCCGAACTCGGCCAAAGCTATAATAAAAGTTTGTGAATTAAAAAACTACTAGCAAGTGCCTACCGAGAAACATTTTGATTAAGTATTCTGTTTCAATTTATTCCGAAAACTTTAATAGAGAGGTTGCCAAGTCCCAGAAACTTAGAGACCACTTTTAAAAACACAACATAAACATAAGAACTGCTTTATGTTTTGAATTTTTTCCGAATTCGGACAAAGCTTCTATAATAGAGAGCACTTTATAAAAAGTTTGGACCAGTAATGTAATGCTAGAATTAATTATTTAAAGTTTTTGTATGTCTACCGAGAAACATTTTGATTAAGTATAAGCTCTGCTTTGTGTTTCGAGTTAGTCCGAAAACTTTGACAGAGATGTTTCCAAATCCCAGGAACTCAGGGATTAAAAGCGGTCAATAACACATAAGAGCTGCTTTATACTTTGAGTTTTTTCTGAATTCGGATAAAACTTCAATAATAGAGAGATTTTTATAAAAATTTTGGACCAGTAATGTAATCCTGAAATAAATATTAAAAACTCTTAAATGCCTACCGAGAAACATTTTGATTAAGTATAAGAACTACTTTGTGTTTCGAGTTATTCCGAAAGCTCTGACAGAGATGTTTCCAAATCCCAGGAATAGAAATAGAGAAACATTCTGATTAAATATAAAAACTGTTCCGAAAGCTTTAATAGATATATTTCCAAGTCCCAGGAACCCAAGAACCGCTGTTAATAACAAATTAGAACTGCTTTAGGCTTTGAGATTTTTCGGAATTTGGACAAAGCTTCAATAATAAAGAGAGGTTTATAAAAAGTAACGCTAGAATTAATTATTCAAAAACTATCGAATGTCTATCGGGAAACATTATATTAAGTATAAGAACTGGTTAGTGTTTCGAGTTATTACGAAAACTTTGATAGAGATGTTTCCACATCCCAGGAACTTAGGGACCTGGGATTAATAACACATAAGAGCTGTTTTATGCTTTGAGATTTTTTTGAATTCGGATAAGCTTCAATAATAGAGAGCTCTTTATAAAAAGTATATGAAAGTAATGCTAGAATGAATTATTAAAAAACTAATGAATGCCTTTTCTGCGGGTCTCAGCTGGATATCTGGATATCTCAGATATTTTTATAAAAATATAATAATCATATATAAATTAGAAAAAATGGTTTCTTTTAATAATTCGGCTCTAAAGCCTGCATAAGTTTTATGTATATTTGAAAAAAATAACATAGTACCATACAAGTCTATTTAAATGAATGAAAAGCCTAAATGCGATTTAGAATCTTAAGCTGATATAAGGAAAGTTGGGAAAAAATCACTAAATGTTGTAAAAACGTGGCTTAAAATAGAAGTTGGATGTAACTATGGTTATAAGTTGGTGAAAAATATAGACTAACATAAAAGTCTATTTAAATGAATGAAAAGTCTAAACAAGATTTAGATTTTAAAGCTGATATTAGGAAGGTTTGGAAAATTCACTGCCTTAAAATAGAAATTGGATGTAACTGGATTTCGCTTGATGACGTTGCAATTTAAGCTTAAAAAACAAAGCTTAAAGCTTTTGAGCAAACTGTTGTTGTGTGACGATGCAGGTTGTGTGTTTATAAAATGTTTAATGATATTTTGGGGTTCCCTAATATAATAAATGAATATGAATTGATTTAACATAAATATATAAGTATAGGATTGAATTAGGTTCTAACATTTAGCAGAGATCTCAGAGCAGTTAGCCATACCCCTCATTGCCATGTCTTAAAATGCTAGGAAAGTTCACTTTGTAGCGCTGCGTCGTCTTTTTTCTTTTTTTACAAACTAACTAACTAGTTAAGTATATAAGTAAATACACGTAGATTAACCAACCACACAACTAATAAAAAATAAACCCAAGCTTACATAATAAAAATATATAAAATGTGCAATAATTTGTTAAGTAGGAACGTTGCTAAAAAAAAAAATAAACTGAAACCTATGCAAAAAAACCCAAAAAACATAATGCTCTTGGCGCAAGTGTATCTTGCAGATACACAAGCCAATGCACTTTTGTATATAAACTTATAAAAAGATATTATAATATTTCCAACGTTTTTGCACAAATAACAAATGCATACTGAAGCTATCTATATGCATATAGCCCGTCGCTTAATAATAGTATCCATAGCCTGTATAAATGAATCTGTATCTGCGTCTTGTATCTGTATCTAACTTAATTTTTTTGTTTTTTTTTTTTACACGATTTCTATTACTTTTGCTGTGGCGCAGCAGCGTCGGCGTTGTTGTTGGTGAAGGTAATGTAAAAATCTGCATAAGAGTCGCAGTCGTCGTCGTCGTCGACGTCTTGGCCTCGGCTTGGAGATGAGCGCCGGCGCGCACGCTCTGCTCAAGTCGTCCGTCGTCTCCACGGCTTGCGAAAACAAATCTGTTGGCTTTGGATCTGGCTGGTTTGTTGCTGCTTGGACAGTGACTTGGTCTCAGTGAAAGTGAAAGTTGAAATATGTATGTACAAAGTTTGTTTCGAGCCGCCTCTGCCTCTGTCTGTATGTATTTAGTGTGCGCCCATGGCTTTAATTTCGACGGCATTGTTTTTGTGCGTTGTTCAAATTTCTTTTCTCTTGCACTTCTTGGTATTTAACTTTGCGTTGCTTTCTTGCCATCTTTCTTTGCTTTTTCTTTCTTTCTTTCATTTTTTTTGGGTTAACTTTAACGGTTTTGTGGTTGAGCATGGTTATGGGTTATGCAACCCAAAACATTTAGCCATATTTTAATTTGAATTTCATGCACGCCCACGCGACATTTTGTAGCCCACATGGCAGGCAGCACCACCAACGCCACACCACACCACACCATGGTTAAAAATTTCCAATGCGACGTCATAAATTTTCTGCCGCAAATTAAAAACTTTCATGGCCGGGCCTTTTAAGGGCACACACTCAGCCAGCGTGCCAGCCTGTTTTTGTTTTTGTTGGTTTTTTTTTGTGTGTCCCATGTGTTTCGTTTGCTCCAACCAACTGTCATCACGAGATGGTGGAAAATGCTGGCTTCAATTTTCCAACCGTGCCCAGAATCAGCGATGTGGGTGTGGCATTGGCAGCTGCAAATTTGTTGTCGTCTTGGTTGTTGTTGTCGCCATGCTGCCACACCAAGTCAAAGCAATTGTTATAAAATTGTTGCTGCTCCCGCTGCTGTTGCTGCAACGACGTCTCTTTGTTATTATTGCAATCCACTAGAAAATCCAAGGCTGTGGGCGTTGTCAGCGCAAAATTTGTATCCGTCAGATTCAAATGCTCAAAGTTAAAAACAAGCGCATCGCAGTTATAGCTGCCAGCACTATCTAAACCGCTGTCATTGCCTGTTCCTTTGGTAATAACACCCAGACAATCTATACCCCTCCTCCTCCTCCTCCGCCTCCTCCATTAGTGGGCGTTATGGTTTCATTCACCGCGCATGTTTCGATTAATTTTCGTGAAATCTCATTGATGCTCTCATTCAGCAGCGTTTCAGCACTAGAAATGGCAACATGTCCAAATAGATCATCAGCAATATTAATGCCACTCAGTATGTCACCATAGCCCGAATCATTGGAGTCACTTAGGCTTGGCAACGAATTTTTGCCCTGTTTTATAGCACTTTCTTGGCTCTGGCCAGCACTACGTTGTGAGCCAATGACGCCCACTATTTCAGCGCGACTGCTGTCTACAGTTATGGGCGCAAAGTGCTCTGTTGTCTCTTCAAAATTATCATTTTTGTTATTGTTTGGCTGTGGGTTAGGGTTATTTGGGCTTTGCGAGCATATGGAGGAGGCGCATGAAGTATCTGAATGCGTAGATGATGTTGAGGAAGAACTGCCACTGCCACTGCCGCTGCCGCCGCAACCACTGCGTATGCATTGTTCGCTCGAGGAATCGGATAGCGAACGTCTTAGCGGATAATCCCAGAGTGTACGCAAAGGATCACAGTCGCGACAGAAGCAAACACCATGTGTGGAAGCATCATGTTGAGCTTGTGGCATTGCATAAGCGGGCAGCATTGCTGCCGTTGCTGTCATATAGCTGCTGCTGGCTGTTGTGCCTGTTAGACCAAAGCAACCAGCCAGCAAATCCTCTGTAGATTTGTAGCACTTGTTGCCATTTGACAATGGTGCATGCTGCAGTTCGGCATCCATCTTAAGAAACACACCATTGGCAGGTTTACGATCCTTTTTACGACGCTTGCGTGGTTTAATAATACGCGGTAGACAGGTATCTCCGGCTGTGGTCTCTGGCACAGCACTGTTCGTAGAGTTCTGCAAGCTGTGCTCCTTGCTGCCCAGCACTGCAGGCGCTGAATTTTGATAGCGCAAGGCGCGTGACTTATCCGACGGCTTAAAGCTGGCTTGCAGCGGCGGCGACTGTGCCGCATAGCGTTGATAGCCAACGGCTGCTGTGCTGCCATTTGTCCAACGCTGATGCAATGGCATGCCCTGCGCATGCGCCGCCAACTGAGATATATTGGCTGCTGCTGCTGCTGGCCAATGTTTTGGCGTAGTTTGTATGCTTTTACGCAGCAGGCGCTGACGCTGCCCAGGCGTCAAATGGCTGCTGGCATTGGAGATGAGTGGTATGCCGGCGCACTCATTAATGCGCTGCTGATTGACCAATGTAGGCGGTGGTGCTGCTACTGCATTAAAAGGCTGGCCATAGTTTAGCGCGCCTGTCTGTGTGGCAGCACCAACAGGAGGCGGCGGCGGTGTCTGGCGATAGAGCGCATGCACAGCGGCTGCTGGATGCTGATGTGCTAATGTTGCATGATGATGCAGTCGCGTTGGTAGATTATAACACGTATTATTGGGTGGCAGCGAACTGCTCCACAATTGCTGATTGGGCGGCGCAATATATCTAGCAAAGGGAGCGTTGTGTTCTGGTGCGCGATAAACCGCCACATTGGGTCTCATAATCCTGCTGTCTAAGCTGTTTAAATGTTAAAGTCTTTAGTATTTGCGTTTTGAACATTACTTTGCCGCGACGAGTTCTGCTTAGGGTTTTGGTTTTAATTTTTTCGGAATTTAAAGCAATTTCGACACACTCGTTTCGATTTGTGAGTGTTCCCAAAACGTTTTGTTTCTTGTCTTGGCTGCGAGAGACGTTTGTGGCATTTCAAAACTTTTGCAGCCAAACCGAAACCAACAACAACAATCGAAATTCGTACGAAATGAAAAGCGTCTGAAAACTTAACTGCAAGACACGAAACGAAACTAGCACAATAGTTGGAGCTGCTCTTGTTACTGTTGTTGTTGTTGTTGTTGCTTCGTTGCCGTCAATTACGAAACACTTTGCGCAGGCGCAGCCCAAGCTCCGCCGCAGCAGCAGCAGCAACAACAAACGCGGCACGAAGCGAGCTTCAGCGCTGTTAAAAACGATATATCAGTTTTCTTCACCAACGTAAACCAGTTGCCGCTGGGTTTCAAATTGCGTCCGCTAGCGAGCCGTTCGTGTGGCAGACTGACAGCAGAAAATTCAATTTCGTCTGCAGAAGCTGAAACTTTTGCCGGCTCAGCTAACAGTAAAACCAGAAAGTAAAGCTAGCTGCGGCATCTCGAAGTTTATATACTCTTTTTGGTGGCTTAATGTGTAGGCGAGGCATAGTCGGAATTGGGGTTTCCTTAAAAATCGTGGATTTCTCTTTACTTAACAAAAGCCCTAAATACCCTAACTTCAAAATTGGCTAACCAACAGTATTAAGGCACATAAAGCACTTTGTTCTCTAAAGCAGTAGTTACTGCATTTTTGTTGTTCAATAAAAAATAGGTCTAAACATCTGACACGATCTGGGGCAAATTTCATTTAAAAAAATCACTTGATGTTTGCATACGAGGTGTGCTCAAAAAGTATCGCGAATTTGGAATTTTCGCGGGTTACGTATATTAGAATTTCGATTTTTTTATGGCATTATGATGGTACTCATGTCTCTCACTTATGCCGACAAGCTCGGCCATTTTGAATGTTCACTTAATAGCTGACAGCTGTTTTGCTTGCACGTGTTTTGGCACGTCTTCGATTCAAAAAAATGGATCAAAGAACCAGTATCAAATTTTGTGTGAAAAGCGAAATTAAGTGCGCGGATGCATTCCGAATGTTGACTGTTGCATACGGAGAAGCTACCTTGGACCGAAGCAACGTTTATCGGTGGTATAAAATGTTCTCAGAAGGTTAAGAAGTTGTGAACGACGAAGAGCGTGCCGGACGACCGAGCACTTCAACAGCAGACGAAAATATTGATGAAGTAAAGAAAATGGTATTGGCTAATCGTGGAATCAGCGTTAGAGAAGTTGCTGAGGACCTAGACATATCGATAGGCTCGTGCCATTCGATTTTTATCAATGATTTGGGCATGAGGCCCAAAATTGCTCAATTTCGACCAAAAACAGCATCGCATTGCATTGAGCATTGCTAATGAGATGTTGGACTCTGTCCGCGACGACCCAAAGTTGCTCAAAGGCTCATAACTGTTGACGAATCGTGGATTTATGGTTATGACGAGGAAACCAAAGTTCAATCATCTCAATGGAAGCTGCCGCACGAACCAAGTTCAGTCCAATGTGAAAGTTTTGCTTAAAGTTTTCTTCGATTGCAGGGGTGTGGTGCATCATGAGTTCTTGCCACAGGGTAGAACGGTCAATAAAGAATATTACCTGCAAGTTATGCGCAATTTGCGCGAAGCAATCCGCCAGAAACGCCCGGATTTGTGCAAAAACAAAAATTGGCTTTTGCACCACGATAACGCCCCTGCTCACACATCGTTGCTTGTGCGCTATTTTTTGGCCAAAAACAGCACACTAATGATGCCGCAGCCACCGTATTTCCCAGATATGGCCCCCTGTGACTTTTTCTTGTTCCCTAAACTGAAGAGACCCATGAAAGGACGACGCTACGCTACGATTGACGAGATAAAGACGGCATCGAAGGAGGAGCTGGACAGGATAAAAAAAATGATTTTTTTAAGTGCTTCGAAGATTCGAAAAACCGTTGGCACAAGTGTATACTATCTCATGGGGATTACTTTGAAGGGGACAAAATAGATATTCATGAATAAATAAATAATATTTGAAAAAACACAAAATTCGCGATACTTTTTGAACACACCTCGCAAAGAGCTTTTTCACTAAAATAAAAAATTTATCTAAACATCTGACACGATCTGAGGTATATTTCATTTAAAAAAGTCACTTTTGATGTTTGCATAGGTTTACAAGAAATGCCTTACAAAAAAAAATTTAAATTTGACATTTTTGTCCAATATTTGTTTGGGGAAAAGTAAAAATAAAGTATTTTTGACTTCCAGAACCATTATAAATTTAAAAATCACTTCATTAAAGTTTCAAAAAATATATGTATATGCCACAACTGTCTGACATAAGGTTATACTGTACCAATCAATGGGTTGATCAAAGAGTTTATTACATTCATTTTGGCCATGCCAATCAAAACTATCAACTTAAGTATACTCTTTAGAAGTGTATGAGTTGACGTTGGAGCTGCATGCCGTTATGCTGGCGTAGCTGCCAGCAGACTCTATTGCGCTCTCCAGCGCGCTCTTAGTTTCCACATGCGTTCCACAAACATTGATCCGTACCGGCATAAGAGCGGCTCAAACAAGTTGCAAAGCCGCTTTGGGCCAACGTCCCAAGTGGAGTCTTAGCATGAGCATGTCGAGGTCGGGCGGTTCTTGTTATTTTTGCTGTTCCTATTATTATGTTGATTTTTTTTTTTACAAATCTTGAGCTTTAGTTCAATTATTTTTTAATTAATGTATTGACTTGCTGCTAGTCTTGAACGCCATGAGTTTGAACTTTAAACGAGAAACCGGTTTCACTTTTTTTTTTGCGTTTCCAGCTAGCCAACAACAAATAGCCATAATCCTGACGATGCTCATAATTTAGAGTACAACAATGGCGGGGGCTCGCTAAATTATAGCCATGGCTCTGTCAGAGAGGCTGCTGTGTGCAACAAATTTTTAAAATCGAAACCTGAACGACAACAAAACAGGAGACTTTCTCTTTTTCCTCATGTGTGCCTTTTTGCTTGTAGGCTTTCCTTTTTACATAAAAAAAAAAAAGTCTACACACTGTTTGTACCATGATGCATTGGTTTACAGCTCACAGGAGCTGACACTTAAAACTCTCGCTCATACATAAATATACATATATATAATAAATAAGCTACTTACATGACAAGTTGTCCAGCATATAGGTAAGCAGCTTCTGTGTGCCGTTTGGTTCATTGTAAATATTCATGAACTCCTTTTGTAGCGGATTGCCCATTAGACCCAAAATAAGTAGATGAAATAGTTTGCCTATCTCATAGGGCAATACGCGCAGAAAATTGTTGTTCAGCAGCAGTTCTCTGCAAGCAAATTTGAAAAATACTTCAAATAAATTGATTTTAGACATTATGTTGAAGAAATGTTACCTTAGCTGTATAAGCTCGCCCAGCTCAGCGGGCAGACTACGCAGCTTGTTGCTAGATAGATCTAACGTGCGTAAATTGACAAGCAAACCCACATCGGCCGGCAGACGTAGCAACTGATTATCATTCAGATAAAGTGCTGTAAGATGTTCAAACTCCCACAAATTAGGACTGATATTACGCACGCAACCTGTAGAGTTCAAAACGGTTTTAGATAATGAAAATCGATATATGTAAAGTGAACCCACCTGTAATCTCCAGTCCGCTCCAATTCGTCTTCTTGCCAGCTGCAATATCTTCGGCGGACAGAAATATTTGCTGTCTTCTATTCGTGCTGTCATATTTGTCTTTGTTACGAGACATTTTGTAGTGATTACCTGTACGACATAAGAATATTTATAAGAATATTAATAATATATCTAATGCATTAGCTGCTCTGCAAATTAAAGCTGCTTTTTGTTTAGAGGAAGTTAGGGCTCATGTTAGGAGACAAAACCTCGCTTAGCAACAAAAATACATTTCATATTATAGAGAATTATTGAAACAAATCATAACCTTTCATAATAACCGCCTGATGATAAGCGTCTCTGCAAAATATTAATAAAGTGGTTGAATTATTATTTTTATTAGTAAACAAAGATAGACGACGGGCACATACGGAAAATCATAAAAATATTGTACATAAACAAACATGTATATACACATTACACACTTTGCATATTATGGGTATATAGATATAAGAGTATGTACATATGCAAACTATAATTGTTTTCCAAATATTTTTTATATACAAGCGCGCAAAATTTAGCCACTCAATGCATGCACATTCACACACACTCGCATTCCCAAAATTCTAGGAAGGCACATTAAAAAGTTCCACAGAAGCCATTTCGCCATGAAGGAGCGCTAAATTGCGTAGCAACTTTAATTTTAGAAGTTTACCACAGTTTAATAGTATATAGGCTGAATCCTTTCAATGATTTTGTTGGATTTGCGATCCTGTATTGACTGCTGTTGAAGTATGGCCGGCAAATCACCTGCGCTTTACTTTTAATTGCCGCGTCTCCAACTAATAAATTACTTAACAATTTTGGTTGCTCAAATAATTTTTTACAAGTTTCCTAATGTTATTACGAAAGTTTACATGGCATTAAATTTTTTTTACTCTTAATTTACAAATATGCGTTTTGTTTTTTAAAGCGACGAAATAACTCTATTTTTGATCGTTTTGGTTCGCTTTTTCTTTTCTCCGCGTTTGCTTCGCCATTTATTTATTGCGCGATCCGTTTTCATCATTGGTTCTTGTTTTTGTATACATGTTGATTGGAGTTGCCACTTATTGTGTGCCAAATAAAAGCTAATGTAGTAAATAAATTAAGCTGATTTCGTTATAATTTAGATAATGTTTTGATTTATTTTTCAAAGTTTAAGTTATGAAATACAATAATAGAAAATTTTACAAAATAGGATTGCCAAAACAAAACAAGCAAACACACACAGTCATGCAACACACACACAGACGCGCATGCACATACATAAATACAAAACACAACACGTATAAACTTCAAGTTACTTGCTTGGCCAGCCACTTTAAATTGTTGCAAATAAAATATTTGTTGTTTGCGCTTTATTTAATACACGTTTTTGCTGGGTCTTGGCGTTTTAATATTGATTTTAAGTATTTAATAAATTTTTATTGCGGTTTGCTTGTTTAGCATATCTTTTTTCACGTTCCTGCCGACTAGTAAGGTTGCAAAAATGTATATCGATGCTTTGAATATTAAAAAAATCGTTGTTGCGATTTTTTAGCCATTCGATGTTTTGTATAAGCCGATGTATTCAAAAAAATCAGCTATTAACCAACAGTGTTCATTTATTGGTAAATAAATATATGTATTATAAAATTTATTTTTACATTTAACATTTGCACCACCTGGTTGGATGGTTTTTGAAAAACTTGTGTAATTTACACAAAAATTTTAGACAAAACTTCAGTTAAAAGTTAGTAGTTAGCTGAAATTTGTCCAATGAGCACTTGTTCTAGCCTTAGTTTGTAATTAATTTTTTTTTTTTTTTTTAAGTTTTATTTTATACATAAAAATATTTAAGTTTTGAAGCGTCTGCAGAGCGAGAGTATAAATTTTAAATATTTTTTTTTTTTAATGAATTAATTAAAGATTAAACCAAAAAATAGCATGAACAATTTTCTATTATTTAACAAAATCTATTTTACACGATTATTTTATTTCAAAATAAAGTTCATTGACTGCATTTATATAATGACCAAATCTTATTTTTTTATTTAACTATTTTTCAGAATAATTCAAAACAGCCTCAGTACAAAATTCATTCTTTCATACTTTTTTTTTTGCAAATACTTCTACAATTTTTTCTTGGTATGCATATATTTAAACTTACCCTTTATTTGATTTTTAATAATGATTAATATTGCAATATTTGAATTAATAATTCAGTTAAATACGGTGTTACACGAAATATATATTTTTTAAAATTATTTTCTTCTCTTCAAGTTAAAAGCTGTTATACATTTGAGTGAAAAAATAAAAATATATCGATACGTCTTTTATTTTTCTGCCTATCAAAACCGAGTTTCGATTTCATATCGTCTTAATAAATAGCGTCGTAGTCACTAAATGTTTATTTCGCGTTAACAATTATAATTACAATTAAATAATGGACCTCCAACATCAATTAGAAAAAACTTTACAAAAGTTTCAAGCGGAGGAGGAAAAAGAAGTCATGGCTATAGCTAATGACCTGAAGGATGAGGACAAGCATTTAGTGCGCGCTTTTTATGAGCCAATTGTAAGTGTATGAACATTTTGTTGAATTGTTTAAAATTTGGTTCTCTTTCGCAATCAGAAAATTACTATGGATGACCTGAACCGTGTTTACACTCCAGATGAAGTTCGGGAGCTGTGCCTTCGTACCAAAGTACGCGTTAAAATGAATGACATGAATTGCGTATGGAATGCCAAAAAGCGACTTGAGAATAAAGGTAAGCAGTAGCCAGCTGCAAATATACAACAAATAAAATATTTAACAATTGCAGGTCGCTTAAAAGATCGCTCAGAGCGGTACGTAAACAAATTGCTAACCAAAGCTGTTATGAAAAAAATGGTGGTGCCCTACACAGACGAGGAAGTATTGGAAGCCAATCTTATAGCTAAATGCCGTTTAAAAAAAGACAACAATATGCGGCTGGATCGTTGGAAAGACCAACGCTTAGCTGAACGATTAACACAAGTACCTGCGAGTCTTCCTCTGACAAGCTCATTCTCTGAACCACAAGTTTTAAACTTTGACGAATGGCCAAATACTCAAATGGTTTCAATACCCAATGCACAGCCAGTATTGACGCAGAATTCGATAGAGGCCGTAGTAGCACTTAATCCCGGTGTAGACTGGGCCGAGGCAGCTTTAATGATCAATTCCGAGTCCATGTCGCTGCATACAGAATCGCTACCACTAGAGCCCAGTCCTGATGAATATCACAAATTTAATTCACAAATTCCATGCACATCTACCCAATCAGATGATGACAGCGTTGTGGGATTTTTATAAATACCAATTCATAATTGTTACACATCAAAATCGAAAGTATTTTATTTGCAGTTATATATAGAATATGTTAATGCATTTAATTTTGTTGAAGCATGTTTATTTCAGTGTTTGTGTAAAAACGGCTTAAAAATGTATTTGTTCTGCTTAAATATAGGTCTATTTAAAATCGATTTGTATAATTATTTTGTATGCTAAGGGTCTAATTAAAATTCTTACTTAACTTAAAGCGTTTTATTTACAATTTACAGCACATACTTACATACGAGTTTGGGCTGATTTATACATCGGGTTTGCTATATTATTTGCTGTACAATCGTTTTGTTAAATTCTGGCATAATGCTCAAATTATCCCATTTTTTATGGTCGGTTGTATTGTATACTAAAATATGTAGATTCGACTAAGAACATAAACTTTGCTTAAAATGAAAGAGGCACACAAAAGAGTATAAAATTTATAGATTGTGCTAATAAAATGAACATACACTTTAAAAAAGTACTTTCCGAATTTCTTTGTTATATTGCTTATTTGTACCCAAGTTTTTGCGATGTGTTTACTTAAAAGCAAACGAAACTGGTCTCTTGGGTGTTTTTGAATAGTTATTTCGTAAAATTATATATATTTAAAAAAATACTACTAACCGCGACTACTAAACAGCCCAGCCTCGCTAAACTAAAAGAATATTTATGCCTACGACGTTAACTCATAATAAATAAGGAATCAAAAACATGAATTCTACCAACTTAAACGCAATTGATCACCCAGCTGCAATATCATTGCACTGGCGCTTGTTCTCGGCTACGGAAAATGATCAAACATGAACTGTTCCATGAACAGGGACTCCGAATGCTAGTTGGATGAATTATCAGCAAATTCGCTTACAGAAATAGTCATCTTTTCCTCATCACCACTATCCTCCTCCTCATCTAGTTCGTCATTTTCTTCCTCCTCGCTTTCCTCTTCATCATCCATTTCCTCGTCCTCGCCAAAACTATCTGTTGATGCACCTATATCATCGCCAGTCCCACATGAAGGCACTTGCGCTATAGTCGCTCCACCTGGCGCTGCCGCAACAGTTGAGCCAGCAACCGTTGCTGCCACACTAGAAGCATTGCTGCCACCCGCTGTACCACCCGGTATTTCTATAGTTACAATTCCGCTCATTGTATTTATGCTCTTGGGCTGATTTGTCGCATTTGCTTTCTGCTCCTGTTTAATATTGAGCTCTATAAGATCCACGCCAGACCGCGATTTAAAGTGCGTTTTGATATGCTTCGACAAATGATCGCTACGCATAAACTTCTTATTGCATTCCCTGCATTGAAATCGCTTTTCGCCAGTATGCGTGCGCCTATGCCGCTGCAGCTCATCAGAGCGCGTAAATCTCTTACCACAAAACACCCAGCTGCACACAAACGGACGTTCTCCTGTGTGCCATCGTAAATGTGCTCTCAAATGAGATGTTTTGCCATAGACTTTATTGCAGCCGGGTATGTGGCATATGTGCTGGCGTTTGCGATCGGAGTGTTTTTCGCCGTCCGTGCAGTTTGGGCAGGTGCAGGCTACACGTTTTAAGCGTGGCTTTATTTCTAGGGTGCCACCACTGCTATCATTTACATTGATGTTTACATTCACAGAGGTTTGTGAGGTCGGCGTGGCATTACTTGCAGCACTGGTATTTGTTCGTGTGTTGGGACGCGCTGGCGTAGTAACTGCTACCACCTGTGTACCACCGCTTTGAGATGTGGGAGCAATGGTTATTTGCGTGCTGGAACTGCTGATTAGATTACTCTTGGCTTGGCTGCGCGGTGTGCTTATTGTCGTTGTGGTATTAACGCTACTTACACTCTGCGCCGGTTGCGACAATTGTGTAATCTGTATGGATGCTGGTATGGTCACGGTGGAAAGTGTGCCGTCGCTTACTAAAGTAGGTTGCTGAGGTTGCGCGGGCTGCGCCTGCTGTATTTGCTGTATTTGCAGCTGCTGCATACCTCCCATGCCAGAAGCTGCAGCTGCGGCGTTGGCTGCATTTAACGCTTGTGGCACTATAAACTTGATTTGCTGTGGCTGTGCAGGCTGTGGCGTTTGGCTTGTTACTGGCGAGGCTGTGGGCAAAGCTGCTGAGGAGTTGTTTACATCTGGCGGCTCCTGTTTAATGTTGGTTATCAATTGACTTGGACTTTGCGGCTCTTGTTTGGGCAGCACAGTCACTGTATGGTTTTGCTGCGTGTTGGTATTTGAAACCGTAGATGCTGCAGCAGTTGGTGCTGCAGTCTGCTGCATGGGTAGCTGCGTCAGAACTTGCGCAAAATTTGCCGGCAAATTGGCCGGCAGCTGATTCGCCTGAATAATCTGCACTTGGCCCAGTCCGGGTATGTTTTGTATGGGCAAAGCTTGTAGATTGGGCAGTTGCATTAATTGTTGCGCCATGCCATTGTTGTTGTTGTTATTGGTGCGCAGCTGCTGCAACTGTTGAGCGGGTATGACAGTCAATTGCTGGCCCTGAGCGTTGGTTATAGTTATGGGCTGATTGGTAGGTAATTGTCCTCCCGCTTCATTAATTGCATTGATGAGCTGTTGTTGCTGTTGCGCTTGTTGTTGTTGCTGTTGCGCCTGTTGTTGTTGCTGTTGAGCCTGTTGTTGCTGCTGCTGCTGCTGTGCCTGCTGTTGCTGCTGAGCCAATTGTTGTTGCTGCTGTTGAGGATTCTGTATGTGTATAATATTTGCATTCGGCGGTAGCTGTGAGTACGGCATCGCATTAAATGGCGCCAGCTGCACCTGCTGTATTTGTCCATTGGGCGTTACAATCTGCGCGATTTGTGCAAACTGCGGTATGATTTGCATTTGCGCTGCTTGCGGCAAAGATGTTGGCATAGGCATGGCCTGTGCCTGCATCAAATTGGACAAACCAGGCGCTGCAGACTGCAGCGGCACGTGTACGGTTTGATAAATAGTCTGTCCATTAGCAGTCTGCACGGGAATTTGAACGGCCACAGTTTGTTGCAATGTCGGTGCTGCTGGTTGAGGAAACTGCACCAGCTGAGGCGTTAAAGCCGTAGGCGCGCCGGCCGGGCGCAGCTGTATATTTTGCAAGGTTTGACCATTCTCTAGTTTGATAGTAGAGCTGCCTAAGAGATTGGACAAATTTCCCAGCAAACCATTGGCGGCGGCTACAGAAGTGGGGATTTGTATATTAGTTCCGGGTATGGTTATCGTGCTGGGAAGTTGTGTAGCCGTGGATGCGCCAGAACCTGACAAAGCATGCTGTTGCTGTGTTGCTGATTGCGCCTGAGCCGCTGCAGCAGCATTGGAATTCGCAGTATTAGCTGCCTGCTGCGTGTTATGCTGAGCTTGGGCAGCTGCTTGATTAGCAGCCTGCTGCTGCTGCTGTTGTTGTTGTTGCTGCTGTTGCTGCTGCGGCTGTTGAACAATATTGGCCACATTGGCCAATGGAATTTGTATGTTCGTGCCAGGTATAGTAAACAATGTCTGCTCATGTCCACCTGGCAGTTGCACTGTCTGACCCAAACCATTTATAAGCTGCGTAGGCGTAGCTTGCTGGAGCTGCATCGCTTGTTGTTGCGGAGCGCGCACAATTTGTCCATTGGGCGTTATAAAAGCCTGTTGGCCATTTATGTTAATAGGTTGCGCTGTGGCCAGTTGAGTGTTTAAATTCGGTATGAAGATAGCCTCCTGTCCGTCAATATTCACCGTTTGCATGGGTTGCACGATTTGGAACATATTTTGCGGCATGGAGGCCGCTGCTGCGGCGGCGGCAGCATTATTAGCGGCGCCGCCGGCTTGTTGCAATTGAGCGGCAAATTGCGGTGACATTTGGTGTATATTAAATATTTGCTGCATTTGAGAAGCAGATGCCGCTGGCGCAGCTGCCGCATTACCTTGCGCCGCCTTAACTGAAGCCGTGGGCGTGGCTGTCTGGCCATTGTTTGCTACGCTTACAGCGCTGGTCGCGTTTTTATATTGCAGCATAACTATTACATATGCTTTTTTATCTAGTTAAAAATTACGTGCCAGCTTTATGCCTATAAACTTATTAACAGAAAATTTATGATGTACATTATTTTTTTTTTTTGAAGGCGCGAGCTAATGCAAGGAAAGTTTTTCACAGGCATACATAATGGCAAATTACAGACATACACATATAAACAATTACACACACTTGTTGTATCAAAATTTTCATGTAATTAATATGTACATTTTTAAAAACTAATTAATAAATTAGCTTAATTTTGTTCATTTTTTGTTTTGACAAACGCTAGTGAAATTATTGCAAGAAGAAGTAAGGTATCGATACTGAGTAGCGAGCTGGCATCGACAAGTGCTGTTATATCATAAAAAAAATACTTTTATGCATATATCGATGTTTTGTTTTTATTAAATTTTGCTAAATTTTATCTCTATTAAGAAAGGTATTAAAAGCAGCCATTGAGAACAAATATATTTATGTAGCATTTTAAAATCTGTATTTGAAGATAAATAATAAAAATAATACTAGTAGGTTTGGTATTTGTGGCGGTTTCATATCGATTACAACTTTGCTACCATCGTTAAGGTGTACAGCACATCACTAGTTTTGCAAAAACAATTTTTTAGTTTGTGTCAACGTCTACCATGGAAGTTGATAAATTATCTCTAGCTGATGTAGTGTTTGTGATAGAAAATAGCGCTATTAATGGTGCTTACATAAATGACTTAAAAACTAACTATATTTCGCCCACATTGGAGCATTTTACTCAGGGCTCTAATGAGGAATATCTCATATCGGACCGCTATGCCACTCTGTATGGCATTGTTACCTACCGAACAGCTGCAAACCTGCTGGAACAGGCCTGCACCACTTATGGCCCTTACGCGCAGCCACAGAAAGTCATGGACACCATCGATCGTTTGCCTTTGGT
The DNA here is from genome assembly GCA_037043745.1 of Chymomyza amoena. Classification (NCBI taxonomy): domain Eukaryota; kingdom Metazoa; phylum Arthropoda; class Insecta; order Diptera; family Drosophilidae; genus Chymomyza; species Chymomyza amoena. Next base: position 65,525 of record JBAMAX010003775.1, read on the forward strand.
AGGCGGCGGAATGGAACCTTGTGCTCACATAGCTGAGGGCTTTGCCGCTGCCCATGGCTGTTTTGATGACATTACCGAGCAGCGCGGCCGTAATATGCTGGAGCAGGCAAATGTGCAGCGCCATTGCATACTGATTTGCAATAGTCCTCCGTATCAGATGCCTGTTACCGAGTCTTGGAAGCATGCTGGCAAATCGTGCGAGCAGTTGGCTGCTTTGTTTAATGAACGCAAGATCAACTTGTCTATAATAGCGCCAAGAAAAATGCCAGCTCTTTTTAAGTTGTTTATGAAAGCCGATGGCGATCAGCCCATAACAACTAAAAACTATGCCAAGAATATACGGCATTTGGTATTGTTAAAGGGCTACAGTTTGAAAGAGCGTGCACCTAGTCCCAATAGCATGGCTGCTGCAGGCGCGCAACATCAAATGGCAGCGCCAAATGCCGCCCAATCAGCCGTTCAGGCGCCTCTGCAGCAAGCAGGCAATCAGGCTCCGCAGCAGTTGCAACAACAGCAGGGACAGGTCATACCAATGGACACTACACCAGCACAACAGCCACAACAAACAGGCCCAAATCAACAGCAGTCACAACAGGTCATGAACATGAATCCGCTGCAACAGCAGAATCCCCAACAGCAGCCTCAAGCAACTGCGGCTGGTCTTTTAAATCCCCAGCAACAACAGCAACTGTTGCAGCAACAAAATGCATTTGTGCCTAATCAAATGCAAAATCCCATGCAGAATCCCAATTTCAATCAAAATGTACCGGGTCAAAATCGCTGGTTGTATCCCAATCAGCCGGGACAAGCACGTCCACAGTTTATGCAAGGACCTGGTGGCGGCATGCCGATACAGCAAAATCCTAACTCTGCTTTAATATCACGTATTAATGCACCACCCAACCAGACGGTGAACATGCTGCAACAACAACAGCAACAGCAGCAACAACAACAGCGGTTGCAAATGATTAATCAGCAGCAATTTAATCAACAATTGCAACAACAGTTGGCGCAACAACAGCAGCAGCAGCAACACGTACAACAGCAACAACAACAAGTTCAACAGCAGCAGAGTAATCCTAATGCTAATACCAATATGATGCCTGCTGTATCCAGCGCGGGTCCGGGACCACAACAGCAACAACAACAACAGCAGCAGCAGCAGCAACAACAGCAGCCGAATCCACAACAAAATGCGCAGCAGCAGCAGCCCAATCCTCAACAGCAGCAGCAGCAACAACAACAGCAACAACAAGTACAGCAACAGCAGCAACAACAACAGCCACAACAACAGCACGAGCAGGCCTCCATACGTGAAAAGATCTGGACTGGCATTTTGGAGTGGGCCGAAAAAGCCAAAAACGATCAACAGAAAATACCACACTTGCTGCAGTGCACAGTTTGCACCAACATCAAGGATGGAGAGCCTGAGATTAAAGCCGAAAACTGGCCACCTAAGATATTAATGCAACTCATGCCCAAACATTTGGTGGGCAATATAGGTGGACAGTTTTTAAAAGACTCCAAAATGGTAGTCTTTCGTCCCACACCCGGTGAGGCTACTGATTCGCTAGCCAAGGTAATGAGCACAGGTTTTGCTGGTTGTGTGCACTTCAATTCACTGCCCAATGCACCGGCCTGTGAAATTAAAGTGCTGATATTGCTCTACACACCAGATCGCAATGCCTTTCTCGGCTTTATACCAAACAATCAGCCAATGTTTGTGGAACGTTTGCGCAAGGTCATACAGCAAAAGCAAAATCACGGTAACATGGCGCAGCAACAACAGGCTCAGCAGCAACAACAGGCACAACAGCAACAACAACAGAATCCTCAACAGCAGCAAATGCAGGGACTTATGATGCCAAAGAATCCCTTGGAAATGCAGCAACAACAGCAGCAGCAACAACAACAACAGCAAATGCAACAGGATAATACACAGCAGCAACAACAACAACACTATAATCAATATGCGCAGCTAAATATGCAAATGGGCGGCGGTCCCGGCGGACCAGGAGGCATGCCCATGCAGCCCCAAATGTCTATGATGCAGCAACAACGTATGCCGATGGGCGTGCCAGGCGGCGTACCCGTGCCCAATCCAAATTTACAACAACAATTGCAACAGGTGCCACCCAATGTGGCCGCGATGCAGCAACAACAACGCATGGTACGTCCCATGATGACTAATAACAATCCTGGACTACGACAATTGCTGCAACATCAGACCACACCCGGCAATCAGTTTCGCCCACAAATGGGCGGTGGTCCGCCGAATCAAATGGGTGCTGGTGGGCCCATGGTTGGAAATCGAAATTTCGATGATGGCAACTATGAATTTATGTAGGATTTTTAGTGTTTGGTACGTCTAACGCATATAGTTCTTTCATCGTCTCGTTTGCTTGATCGTCAATTGTTTTACAATTGTTTTTTTGTAAATTATTGTCATGTTTATAAGAAATAGCCTTTCATACAAAATACAAAAATGGCTAATACAAATAATGGACGACTCTTTAGCGATTTATTTTAAATATGGATTTTAGTTTTAATTGAATATGTGAAATAAATAAATATTCACCAGTAAGTTACAAATAAAAGAAAGTTGAAATTAATACGGTAAGCGCTGGGCAATTTGGGAGCGGAAAATATACTTATACAAAGAATTGGGTTGTGCCGAAAAACGCCACTGGCTGGAGTGTGTCATGGTAAGTTGGAACAAGTGTCCTAGCCTATATTATACTCCAAAAAAAATTTTGATTGCTTTAAAAACGGCCAAATAACAAGTTTGCTTTTTATATGTTTATAAATAAACGAATTACACATATAAATCTTTTGTTTTTCCAGATTCTCTGAAACATCCCTATGAGAGCTATATATAATCTCGATATCAGAAAAAAAGTTAATTTTCATGCTTCGAGTAGACAGCCCAAAATTAAAGCGTAATCAAAAATGGGACCTTATTTCTTCCCTGCGAAATTCTGAATTTCTTTCCGGCTTAGATTTTCTTAAAGGCGTAACTCTCCTTATAAATCAATATTCATATCTTTTATATATGAGATGCTTTTGAAAACATTTTTTAAATGCATATCATACTAAGTGAGTAAAAATGTATAAACACGAAACTCCAAATTAACATTCAAATATACTTCGATTAAGTTATCATATTTTCAAAATACTAATTTTGTTCAATTGTTTTTTTGCTAAAAAAATTCTGACATTTTTAATAATCTTTTTTTTTTGCAAAATTAATGTTAATACCTAGTCATAAACACAGCAAGCCGACTTGTAATAATTTTATTTAAAGAATGTTATAAAAAAGACTTTTTAAATTTATAGTATTTAAAAAATCGACGCAGTGGTATTTTTATTGGGCATACGCAAAAAAAATCTAAGTTATCAACAGGAATTTAATATTTTTTTACAAGTATCTTTTAGATACCATATACATAAACAGTATCTTTTATATACTAGATAACTATAAAAAGTATCTTGCAGATACTTTTTGTACTTATAAATTGCAAACATTTTTAAAGTGCCGGCCAAAATTATGTGTTATCAATAAATAAATCCTATCGATACTCAAATACCGAGTACTTGCTCATATCCGGGAATATGGCGATACGAACACCCTGATGACGGACATAGAAATTATCTCTGCTGAAAATTAAATAAATTTACTTATAATTTAAAACGGTAATAAAAGCAAATATCGTAAAAGTGTTAAGCATACAATGACGCTTCAAATGTGCACGATCATAGACAACATAACTATGTTAAGTTAGTGAAAATTGGCATCGGAATAGTTGCAGAGAAAATTTTTTTCCCAAATTGCTTCATTCGCGTAGTAGGCTGCCTGCCTTGTCGACTTTGGCGTGTGTGTAGCGCTTGGTTGCTAGCGTCCTCTCACTTGCACATACCATAATGCCCTTGCATTAACGAACCAACTCGCCATTGTTATCTCGTTTCGTCGCGACGGTCGGTCGGTGTAAAAATGTGTAAAGTGATTTTTTTGTGTGCTGTTCGTTCGGGCGAAGTCGAAGCTGCTCGAAAAAGTTTTATAAATAAAATGCTGCAGTTTAATATATACAAATTATTAAATGGCCAAAATGCAGCAACTACTTAGCAACTGTGTTGTGCATACATTACGATTATATAAAGCAAAAAAAAAGGCAGCGTGCTTTTGTAGGCCTAATTGCGCATCGATTGCGTTTTGCAAATGAAAATTAAATGAGTTCTTTAAAACCAGCTAAACACTATTAAATATTATGTATGCTGTGTGCAAAATAATTTTTCTTCTCTCAATTTTTATACTACGTAAAAATACATGCGAAGCGTGATTTAGTGAAGAATGGAAAATTAATACGAAAACGGCAAGCGAATGAGTGTGCAATCGTGAAGTGAAAGAATGCATGGCGTTGCCACACAGCGGTGACCTGTGTTGGTCATTGTATGCGTGTTAAGCGTTTGTGTGTGTGCGTTGGGAAACCAAATTGATTATATACCAACATACATATTATATATACATGTATATAGTATAGTATATATGTGCATATATGCCGCATATATATAATCTTATTCCTAACAACATCTAAAAATCGATAAAAACGCAGCACACTTCAATTTATTTGTTAACAAAATGTAGTTTAAAAACAAATAACTTTTAGTGTAGGCTGTGCATTTATCTCAATGTTTAACACTTGGCCATTCTTTCAATGATAAAAATTCGTAAAAAACATTTGTGCAAAACAGCTGTATCAAAATCGTAATCAATACTTAGTTTTAATTTTTTCTCTTTTATTTATATAAAGGACGCGCAAGTTGATATTAAAAGTCCGTAAGTGTAAAATGAATAATGATCCGAAAATAATTGAATGCGATGACTTAAATGTGCGTTCTGTGTACTTTAATAAAAAAGCAAAAGCCAACAGTAGTAGTAGTAGTAGTAACAAGGCTGCAAAGAGTACTGCAAAACCACCAACAACTACTACAACTGCAGAGACAGCGCCCAAAGCAACAACGTCATCGTCAGCAACTATAACACCAAACAATCAAAGACTTGCTGCTGCAAAAGCAAAGCCAGTTATAAAAGGCAATAATAACAACAACAACAACTGCAGTACAACAACAACAACAAGCAGCAACAACAAAGACGCTGCTGTTAGGCAGGTCAATTGCAACGCAGATAGAAATTCTTTAGCAGCTCCCGCCTTACCAACCGAGGCCTGCAAGCGGAGCGCTAAGAATGCAGCGTCTGCTGGTGTAAAGGACGCGCCAACAGCTTCACCTACAACAACACATACAGCACCAGCTATTGGTCTGGTTGCAGGCAGCACAGATTCTGCCACAGACAGCAGTAACACTGCGTTGCAACACGTTGTAAACGCAACAGCTGCTATTGCGGCCGAGCTAAGCCAGCTTAAGCAAACAACAAGCCAGCAGCAAAATCAGCAGCAGAAGTCAAAAGTCAACAGTAACGCGGCCAGCAACGCTGCCGCAGCGCCTAACACTGCCAACAATAACAACAACCTTAACCCCAACAATAAACGCAACACTGTCACCAGCAAAATGTCCAAAACGGCAGCCAGCAAATCTAGCAATAGCGAGGCAGCTGCTGCCGCAGCCGCTGCAGCCACAGCAGCGTTCCTTACTGGTGGCACAACAACCAGCCCTACGCCTGTTGCCTATACGCTACCCGCAACAACGGTAACGGCCACCACATCCACCACGACGAATGCGCCCGCCTCTGGTAGCAACTGCAGCACCAACACCAGCAGCAGTAACACCAGCGGCACAAACATTCAAACCAATCCTGCATCAACTGCCGGTACGGCGGCGAAATTTCGAGCCGCAGTTGCATCAGCGCCTGCTCACAATGGCTCCAAAAAACAGCGAGTAGCCTACGCAGCCTTAAAACGCCAGGTGGCCATACAACAACAGCAGCAACAACAACAGGCTGCCGCTGCAGCCGATAGCAGCGCTGGCGTTGCTGTGGGTTTACCCACAACGGTTAGTGGTCCTGGAGTAGCAACGACAAGTTCGCAAGCCCATGTACAGGCAGCAGCTGTGGCCTCTGCGGCGGCTGTGCTCAAACAAAAGCTTAAGGACGTTGCTGCCGCTTCAAACGCTGCCGCCGCCAATCGTTCTAACACGTCTTCAACGTCATCAAATTCCTCATCGTTATCCTCGTCGGTAGGCATTGTGAATGCGATATCAAATGCGCTGCAGAATATCATTACTACCGATACGGATACGGATACCGAATTTTATCCCCAGCCTGTTACGACGGATCTTTCGGAGTCCGAGGAGGAGTCTGTGTCAGAGGTAAGTTTATTACAATTACTTTAGCTCTACTTTTAACTGCTATTTCCACAATCTACTTTCTTTAAGTATCTATACCACTGCACAACGCCTTTTCCCCCCCGAGTTTTTGCTGAAAACAATTTCAATTTGCTTTATTGACCACCCCCAGCCAATACACGCATATACCCAGCTCTAGTTCTTAAACTAGGGTTTATCGATTTATAGCAATTTATATCAATTATGGCCAAAGGTCGCGTGCCGTATGTCTCAGACACAATTTTTTTTTTGGGAACACACACCAATGACGAAAACTAAACAATTTCTCATACATATGTGTGATTTCACCGATGGCATTTCGTAAAAGCTTAATGATATCTATAAACAAACGACAAATTGGCATATCGCACACTCCCTAACACAAAAGTTGAAGTGATTTTGGAAATGTATGTAGGAGCGATAAAACGAGCACAATATGGGTCTATCAATTCTGTTTCAACTTCAACAGTAAATGTTCAATTAATTCAAATATGTTGTTAGGATATTCGAAATTTGCTTTGAAAATATTCGGAAAATAAATATATAATTATAATTTTATGTGTTATTTGTATCAATTATCAACAATTTTTATCGAATATTGGAAACCCCCCAAAAAAGGGAACAGAAAGGTGTATTAAAATTGTTTTTTAAGGGGGTTAGTATTGATTATACTGAAAGGTATGATAACAAGTCTGACATTAAAGACACTCAAAAGATGATTTGGGTACTTTGAAATTTAATCAGAGATAGAGCGTTCATATTTTGTACCCTTCAAAAAATAGACCTAAGCCATGATGCTTTGCGTGATCAATGCAGGAAACTGTTTTTTAACACGCAGCCCTTCTGTTTTTTCCTTTTAAAAAGTCGAATTTTGTATTTTTTTACAATGTACACAAGAAGAATTTCTTATTTTAACTTAGAACCATATAATTTTATTGACTTACTGCAAACCACTTTCCCAAAAATTCCTAGTGGGTACGCATTTTTTTATACTAGTTAAAAAATACTGACAGCCAGAATAAAACAGCTGTGATTAGTGCCTGCTGTTTTATGTACAGACCTACATACATCATATAGTATATATGTAACATATATGTATAGATAAACACATATTAAATTTAAAAAAAAAAAAAAAAAGAAGAAAAAGATACTACCCTCGTTCGCGGAATGCGCGCAAGTGTTTAGAGTGCTCCAGTTGCTTGTTTTAGTTGCAATTTTATTTGTTTTTGTGGCTTAGTTAGTGCTTTCTTTGTTTAGTTGTGTGTTATCAAAATTCGATTGAATACGTTGAAAAAACCCGTCCGTTGCAGCAAGTTTTAATGAAGTATCTCTACATATATTATTAACTTTGTGGAATGTAAATATTGCATGTACGTCGGACGATGTGTATTTACAAAGTTGTATAGTCCGAAACACGTTTGGCCTGCCTGCCTGCCTGCTGCTGTTGCAGTACAAACAAGATCTAACTCCTAACTAGCCCTTTTGTGAATGAATGTGAATGCGTGTATTAATAATTAGAGTCAGTATGAGTGTTGTTTAGCTGAGATGTACAGACAGTCAGACGGACGGACATATACATTTTATGTATAAATATTTCTTTGTCTAGCTTAAACGTTGTCTATTCAAGAAATCAAAGGTCATTAGCCAACTCTTCTCCTTCGCTCTCTCGCTCTTTTTGTTGTTCGTTTACGTAGATATACATATACGCACAAATACTTATAAATTGGTTGATTCATTCGCTGCAACATTTATCACCCGCCCGCTGCTTGTTCAATGGCAATTGACCAAAATGTTGACCCCACAAGTTGCCCTTAGCTTTAAAGTTGACCGCATTCAGTTGTAAATTAGTTGAGTATTCTAGATGAGTTTTGTAAATATAATTTAATGGTTTTCCTGTAAAACTTTCTAAACTTACGTAGTTAGCTGTTAAAAATTATTTGCCATGAAATTGCATAAATGCTAAAAATTTGTTGTAAATTTGGCGCAGCATGTTTGCACACACACACCGAGACACACACACACACCTACACGTACACAAAGGCTTTTGCCAGTCTGGCAACTCCAGACCACATCCATTTGCTGTCGCTGTTTGTTGTTGTTGCTGCAGTGAAATCGTGTGTGAAGAGCAAATGCGTTAAAGGCTGGAAGAAAGAAATACTAAAAATAACAATAATAATAAATATGGTAGAAATTGTGTGAGTGTAATGAACTCTATAATTAATTTTTTAAATATTCATACTGTCAATAGCCATTTTGGTAACTCTTTGCTCAAATGCACACGGCAACATCAGCGTCACATATGTGTGTACATGTATAGCTAGCTGCATACACATGTATATTATTATATACATATGTTTTTATGCTTAATCTTTATTTTTCGCGAAAAAAGACTACACACAGGCACACACACACTTACGCCAACACACGCCCGTAACGAGAACAAACGAGCGACCACGAGCAGACAAAACGCACAAGAAACTCAACGAGCACGGTAGAGGTGTGACGTGAAACGTCTGCCGCTGAACTACTCGTTCATGATGTTCGTATTTTTTTTTCCTCTCTTTTTACGTGCTTTCTGTAAAATATTTCACATCGGGCACTGCTGGCTGTTGCTATTATTGCTTGTTCTTTTCATTCATTAAAGGTTAAGCACGCAGCATGTTGATAATCACTGATTAGGGTTTGCATAAATTTATAGCCAATATACATATGTATGTGTACAGCGGTATATAAACGTGCACACATGAATGCAATTTATTAAGCCTTTGGAAAATCTTTAGTTGCGGGTGTTACACATACATACATACATGTATCTACATTCCTACGTTAACCTTTTTCTTTTTGCAGTATGTCTGTGTTGCATACGTGTGTGTGTGTGCCAAATTTAAATCGATCTACATTAAAACTGCGTCAGAGCACTTACCGAATGACTCATGCAATTCTTTAAATTCCAAAGAAACCTTTTGTCTTTTTTGACGTTTATTTGCTAACCATATACAAGTAACTTGCACATCCTATGTACATATGTATCTATAAACATTTGGTTTGTGCGTATTGGTGTTGGAAATGAAATAAAAATGGGCGAATGAATGAAAGCAAAAAGCGTACAAGGCAATAATAAGTTGCTGCCAATATATGTTTTGTGTAGTGTTGTATTTCTCCTTGTCATGTGTTTTACAGTTTTGGCAATATGGCAACGCCAACAATCATTCAGTTTTACCGACAATTCAAATTCAAACACACATTGTATACATTTTAACTGAACAAGCAAGCTTTGTTTGATTTTTCAAAGGTTTGGGAAGTGTCAAGTAAAAAACAAACGATGTTCTCATTTTGTTTTGGAAAGTAAAAGTCTAAAAAGGAAAAAATCTAAAACAACTAAAATGGTTCATTTTGCACTGATTGTAAGCGTCTTGTATATAATTTTCTGCAAGCTTAGGCGCTGTGCAAGTTCTTTTTTGGAGTATATGGAGCGCTCATTTCTTCAAGTAAATCCAAGCCAAATTTCAGTCAGTCCGTTTTTAATAGAAGCTTTCAATTTATTCATCATGTCCTGGACTCAATTCACATTTCGCTAGTTATTTTTTTTTATTTATGTATGTTTTCTTCCGTTTTTCTTTTTTTGTAGATCCTATTGGCATTCTTGTGTTTAAGGCCAGATCTCCTGGTAAGTTTCGCGTTTTAAGTGCCTTTAAGAAAAAATAAAAAATAAAAACATACAAGTTTTGTGGCCTTTAACTTTTAATACCACCTACCACCAAATAAATTAAGAGACAGCAAACAATAATTTAATACAAAACGCTTAAATTTGATATAACTTAACTACCACCAGCCGGTTTTCATTAATAGTACTTAAAATATGAATTTTGATATTAATTATCAAAAAATTTAACACTACTTACCCTTTGACTACTATAAAGGTACAAAAAACACCAGTTCGCTGGCCTTGAACAACAAGAATGTGCTATAAATATGCTCCTCTGAAAAATGTTTGCCCCTAATATATAACTTTAAGCTTAGCTTTGCAATTGCCTTTTCTTATATTTAACCCATAAGCACGAAAGCCTAATGTTTTCAATTTTAGTACATACTTTAGTCAATAATTTATTGAACAAAATGCTTTTTTCAGGATGACATACCAGAATCTGATCCAGACAGCTGCCCGCATGATGGTGAAGTACGTGAAGAAGAAGATGAGACGGAGGAAGAATCGGAAGATTCGGATGAATCCGAAGGTGAAGATGAGGAGGACGATGAAGAACTCGGTAAGTTACGCTAAGCACGAATAAATTAAGTTTGTTCATAATTTTATATGATTTCGAAATAGATGTGCTGCAAGACAACGATGCAGACGACGAGGAAATCGATGATGAGGATGAAGACGAAGATGCAACAGAGGTCAATCAGTTTCATCCAGAAGCGAACAATAAACGTTCGAGTAATCTCGCTGCTCTGTTAGAAGCTGCTGCTAATGAAAAAGCCCCCGTTCTACGTCATGCTACGCACGCCATTGACGAAACGAAGCAAGCGTTAACTAAAATGCGATGCGCCAACAGTCCGCGTGATAAGAAGTAATTTCTATCAAAACTATTTTACAAGGTTACCCAATTAAATTTTTATCTGTACTTTACAGCAGGGAACGTGACCTTGTTGCTGCCTGCACAGACAATGATGTCAATACTGTGAAACGACTGCTGGGCAAAGGAAACGTTAATCTAAATGATGCCGCGGCATCCACAGACGATGGCGAATCCCTGCTTTCGATGGCTTGCTCCGCGGGTTACTATGAACTAGCGCAGGTAAGTTTGAGGTTACTCTCATCAAATATATTTGTCCAAGTTTTACATAAGTTTAGCATAGCAAATATAATAAGATCTTAGATGTGTTATGAATAAGGATAAACTTATAGTAAATATCAGGAATACGTGAGTTTGTAATTAATTTTTAAAAAAGTTTGAGTAAAATTTAATTTTACTACCGGTTTAATTTAGTGTGGCCACTATTTATGCACAGAACTGCCCAGCTGCTGAAATAATTCGTTTAGTTTTGTAGCGTTGCCACACCGTCAAAGTGTAAGGCATTGTTATCATTATTGCTAGTAGGGCAACACTGTCGAGCAATCCACATGTATTTGCATATGTATAGAATATGTACAAATGTTTTGTATAATGTCGCGGCCCAGAAATAAAACTTAATTCTTTAGCGATAATAGCAACTGAAAGAAATAATGTAATAAAACGAAAACTGTTTTTTAACTTTCCATAGGTCCTTCTGGCCATGTCTGCTGCTCAGGTGGAAGACAAGGGGCAAAAGGACTCAACACCGCTAATGGAAGCAGCATCTGCCGGACATTTAGATATTGTGAAGTTGCTGCTAAAGCACAATGCCGATGTTAATGCACATTGCGCAACCGGCAATACGCCTCTAATGTTTGCTTGTGCTGGCGGACATGTTGATGTCGTAAAGGTACTGCTAAAAAATGGGGCCAACGTGGAGGAACAAAATGAAAATGGACATACACCTCTTATGGAAGCAGCCTCTGCCGGACATGTGGAAGTGGCGAAGGTAATTAATAATTTCATATATTATGTCGTTAAAACTTCATGAGTTTCCCAAGTGATTATAATCCGAGATTTGATAACTTGCGCGCGGTCTAAGTTTTTTGAAACGTTTGCTAATTATGATCGAGTTAATGATCTAGCTAAGGTACAAAATCAATAGATGTGCTGCAATGCTGTGATTTATTTTGATCTTATCTGATGCGATAAACTTATTGAGCATAACAAGTTTATTACATTGATCGTTACTAAAAATGTGTTACTATGTATTGCAGGTTTTACTCGAACATGGCGCCGGCATTAACACCCACTCTAACGAATTCAAAGAGAGCGCACTCACCTTGGCTTGCTACAAGGGCCACCTCGATATGGTTCGTTTTCTGTTACAGGCTGGTGCCGACCAGGAACATAAAACTGATGAAATGCACACTGCTCTGATGGAAGCTTCAATGGATGGCCATGTCGAGGTGGCACGATTGCTTTTAGACTCGGGTGCACAAGTTAACATGCCAACAGATTCATTTGAGTCTCCACTTACCCTTGCCGCTTGTGGTGGCCATGTTGAGTTAGCTACTCTGCTAATTGAGCGTGGAGCTAACATCGAAGAAGTAAACGATGAGGGCTATACGCCTCTAATGGAGGCTGCTCGTGAGGGGCATGAAGAAATGGTTGCGTTATTGCTCAGCAAGGGCGCTAACATTAATGCCACAACTGAGGAAACTCAAGAAACTGCACTTACCTTAGCCTGTTGCGGCGGCTTCAGTGAAGTGGCGGCTTTTCTCATCAAGGAAGGTGCCAACCTAGAGCTTGGAGCTTCTACGCCGTTGATGGAGGCCTCTCAAGAGGGTCACACCGAGCTGGTGCGTTTTCTTTTACAAAACAAAGCCAATGTGCATGCGGAGACCCAGACAGGCGACACAGCTTTAACCCATGCCTGCGAAAATGGTCACACTGACGCTGCCGAGGTGTTGCTTGCGTTTGGAGCCGAATTGGAACATGAATCGGAAGGTGGGCGTACACCTCTCATGAAAGCATGTCGCGCGGGCCATTTATGCACTGTGAAGTTCCTTATACAGAAGGGCGCAAATGTTAACAAGCAAACAACCAGCAATGACCATACGCCGCTCTCACTCGCATGTGCTGGCGGTCATCAGGCTGTAGTAGAGTTGTTGCTTAAAAACAGCGCTGATCCGTTTCATAAGCTTAAAGATAATAGTACAATGCTTATTGAAGCATCCAAGGGTGGACACACGCGTGTCGTGGAGCTCTTGTTTCGCTACCCCAACATTTCGCCGACTGACCTGGCTGTAGCTGCTGCTGCAGGCAATGCAAATGCGCCAGCTGCTGCGGCTAGTCCTGGTCAAAAGCTGCTTATCAATACGCATCAAAAGATACTGCTACAACAACAGCTACAGCAGCAGCTGAATGCTCCACCAGGTCTTCATGAGCTTTCCGAAGCGGCGCGTGCCTCAAATCAACAACTTTTCCATCAGCAACAATTTAGCGGCAATGGCTCTAATATTGTAGCTTTGGGAACAGGAGATTTTATGGATACAGGCGAACTGCAATTGACTGCAACTGGAGAGAATGGTCCCGAGGAATATGTAGCAGTTGCAGGTGGTGGCATTGATTTGACTACTTTGGGTGCACAGCAGCAGGAAGGTCTCATAGCTAAATCGCGTTTATTTCACTTGCAACCTGGTTTTGAGCAAAGCCTTGCGCATCAGCAACAACAGCTGCAGCAAGCGCCCCCTGGCTCCACACAAACTTCTACTCAGCATCATCTTATAGCTTGCAAGCAATTTGACTTGGACATGGAGCACATAAATTCATTGACACCGCCACAAAAATCACCGCCAGCTCCACCAGTTCTGCAGGGGATGCCTCAATCTGTACTTCAGCCACAACAGGATCCGCAACAGCAGCAGCCACAACAAAAAATAAAAGGGCAGGCAGCTCGAAAAAACCGGCATGACGCAGCAGTTCATGGAGTTGAGCAACAACCCTCTACGTTAGAAGTACGCTCACAGCCTCTTGGTGGTGAAGACGTCAGTGAAGATTCACGACTTCTGCGCCGCCGAGGTCTCTATACCATAAAGAAGGCTGCTAGTGAGGCGCCTGATTCCAGCAACGACCCAGAGGCTTCAGCAGGTCAAAAGGGTAAGTAAGCGTAAGGTTTGTGCGTTTTGAGAACGATACTATTAAAAGAATTTTTTCTGTTTCAATCGATTCATAGCCGCTGCAGGTATCGAGAGTAGTCAGGCTGCAACTACTCCAATCGAAACCGGCTCGCAAATTCAAGCGGTAAATAAATGCATAACCGCAAAGCTATCATTATTTATTATAATTGCTTACATTTTAGAGAACCGGAGGTGCTGGTACTGCCATAACTCACTCTTCTGAGGTACTTCAAAGCACTGCAATCAGTGATCGACCCAAGGTAAAGGCAACTAACAAGAACAACCGTAAACAAGCCGCTCAAAATACCGGGAATTCAATGCCTCTGCAGCCAAACCAAATGGTGTCCATTTACAATAATCTGGTAAGCTTTCCGTTAGTCTTTCCGTAAAAGTCGTTTTTTCCACAGTCAACTGCTTTATACATCTATACAACTTTTTTACTAAAACCCTTTTCCGACCTTTACCTATACAGCAATTACAACAACAGCAGCAAGAAATACAACTGCGTCACCAAATGCAGGCCCAAATGCAACAACAACTGCAATTACAACAACAGCAGCGTTCACAGTTGGATACTATGGCAACGAATATCCCAGTCGCATTCTCGAATTCGCCTGCTTCGCCTCTGGCCTCACCTACAGGTGCTGGTCATGCCGGCATTGCTGGCTACGCCGAGCAGCACCCGCAGCATCTTCTACAGCAAGTTTCCGCAGACGAAGGCCAGCATAAGAACTCTATAGCGGAGTTTCGTGGCTTTATTGAAACTGCTCGTGAGCATGAGCTGGCAGCAGCTTCGTTGGCATGCCTTAACGACAAGATGGGAATAAATGCGCCGCAGTTAAAGTTTTTTAAAGACGGCTGGCATATGATGGGTGTGCACCACAATTTTTTTGGCGAGCATCCCAAATCGCCTACAGAGACACCGCCCGAAATGGAGGAGACTGCAATGTCATCTCCAACCACGGAACGTTTACCACCACGATCTGAAATGAAAAACTTTGCAACTTTGTGTTCAGCAGCAGCTGTGGCTGCGGCTGTTGCGGCAGCCACCAAGGAACTCGACGAAATTGACACAGATCTCGAGAGCGACGACGATATTGATTGTGATGTCGACGAGGACGCGGATGAGAACACACTGCCGCCTGAACCCATTGAGTTGACCGATGAACCCTTACTTGAGGAGATAGTTGTTGATGACGAAGACGACGACGAAGACGAAGAGGAAGACACGAACAGTGGCGCAATTGAAAAATTAAACTACGAAGACGATGATGCAGACGAAGATTATGCAGATGAAGACGAGGCCGATGATGACTTATTCTTAAATGTAAATGTTGCTCGTGATGGCAGTGGTAAGTCATCTGCTGATAAAAACTCAGCTTTGCCTGGAAAAAATCGTAAATTATCTACACGTCTGGAAAATCTTATACTATCGAATGTTGCGCTGAAACCTGAAATATTGTCACAAGCGATGTGTGATTTCAGGCAAGATTTGAGCAACTCAGAGCTTGTGCATGTGCTGCCGCAAATAAATAATTTAAAAACTGCTGCACAAAATAATGCAACGCTCACTGTACTACAACAACAGCTTGCAGCCGCGCAGGCGGCGGCAGCACATGCAAAAGCTGCGCTCAAGCATCATCAGGAAGCAGAGCATACACATACTTGCGGTTAGTCAAGGATCAACTGCTGATCTTGTTGTAGAAAGTATTAACGTTTTGCTTTAATTTCTAATGCATAGATGACGAATCTGTGGTAAACACAGCAACTGGTGACTTGTATCTCGGCTTGGAGCATTTTACAAACGATGGCAGCGATCCCGCTCATTACGATATTGCTGGGGAAATGGAGGATATATTCCAGGTACTTCCGAACGCTAATGAACCAACTCTTCAGGTTGGTTTTATTAGATATAAGTTCTGTCGAACTAAATCTATATAATATGCATATATATGTACATTGTAGGAACTGGCTAGCAACTTGAACTATCCCGAATTGGCCGAGTTTAGCCTGAATCAAATGTGCAAAGGTCGCTTTGCAGGTAATTGGGCCCAACAGTCACCGTCAAAATGGCCAGGACAGGAACAAATGCTGGCAGCACATTCACAGGGTCTTCATAATGCTGGCGATGCTCAGCAGGAAGCCCAAAGACAGGCAAATCTTGTACTGTTGGATTATCCCATGCAGCAAACGACATTAACACAACGGTTTGGTGATTCTGATGAATTGCACAATTTGCAGCATCAGCAGACGACTGTCTCGCTTTTGCCTTTTTCACCAGAGGATGCTGCCGCTGCTGTTGCAGCCCATCAGCAGCAGCAACAACAACAGCAATTACACCCAGCACTGCCAAACGCTGCCGAATTTCAGCTACAACAGCAGCATCAACCAATTAATTTGGAAGCAGATCCTGAGCTAAAACAACAATTGCAGCAACTTCAACATTTGCAACAGCAGCAACACTCCAATGCGCGAATCATTAAAGCCGTTGAAGCGGCTGCTGGTCAGCAACAACAACAGCAACAAACTAATTTTGTCTACAACGTGGAGGGTAACGATAAGACTGCACAACCCGTGCAATACTTGTTTCAATTGCCTCCAGCAATTGCACAACAACAGCAGGCACAAGCTGGCGATCAAAGCGGCGATGCACAGCAGTTGCAGCAATTGCAGCTGCAGCATTTAGAGCTGCAGGAGCAGCAGAAACAGCAGCACATTATGCAGCATCGACCATTGGCTTTACGTGAGGCCGAACGTTTGTTTCAGCAACAGCAGCAACGACCCACCCAGTCCGAGCTGGAGCAAGTGGCCCAAGAGTTGCTGTTACAGCGTCAGACTGGGGGCAATTTGGCACCTATGAGTCAGGCCTTAAAACAAAAGCACTTTAATATGCAGGAACAATTGCTGCTGCAGGCGCCTCATATGCAGGCACAGACGTGCATACAACATGCACAGGTTCGTTGAAAAAATAATTTTAAAATTTTAGTTTTTTATTAAAACTTTACGCACGATAGGTTGGCACGCAGACACATCCCGCAGTGGTTGGAACGCTTCCTGCATCTCAGTACACTCAATTTGCTTTGCAGCAGCAGCAGCAACAACAGCAGCAGCAGCAACAACAACAACAACAGCAGCAACAGCAGCAGAATGAGCTTTCCATCTGGCCTTTGGGTACAAACTTATCCACGCCGAAATCAATGCCAGGTGGTATTGCCAAAAAAGCGATTGATAAACAATCTCGTAAGGATCGTCGCGTCTCAAGTTTTAGACAAACACCAGCTGGAAGTCAAGGTAAAGATTTTAATTTTTAATCAGGCCTGTTCTAGATTTCGACTCGTTTTGAAAAGTTCGAATACATTTCGAATCGTTTTCATTTAGACCCGAAGCAGCTGTGTTGTTTGTTTGTTTATATGGCGCTAAATTGAAATGGAAGCGACATCATACAGCAGCCGTCTTTTAAAAATGGACACGTAATAAAAACTTAAGCAATTTGTAGTTTGCATTTTAGTTTTAAAAGTATAACATACAAATTTTCGCCAACTCTTATGTGTTTATTTTATTTTAGTCAGCAAATTATTTTAAGCAGCAGTTTCAGAGTCACCTTCAGTTACTTCTCTGCTACATCCCGCTTTGTTGAATTGTTGTATGTTTATTTTCCATAAGCATTTCACAATTGTATTGGTCATGCGGTTAATTATCATCGCTTAAACAGGCACATTTTTTTCTTACAGTCGTATTTCCTGTAGATGACATCGTTGGTGCTCGCAAATTTGCCAACTTTTGACAACGTTGGTGTTGTGTTTTGCTTAGCACTTCCTTTTTTGCTCCTTCAAAAATGTATTAGTACAAATAACTAAAAAAAAGCGGATCATTGTTGTTTGTTTAAAAAGTGCGCCAAATTCCAAGCAAATTGCCAGCTGATCAGCTGATCAACCATCGATAAGTTCACTTGTAGAGTTACCTCAAGTTTTCGAACATCCATTTTATTAATTTAATTTTTCTTTCTGCCAACATCTTTCTGACAAACATTTTTTATTTATTTACCAATTTTGTACAAATTATTTTATATACATATTTGAAGCCATCCATTAATAAAATTATCTTCGAATTTACTTGTGCAACACGACAACACAATACACATTTCGAAGATTTGTTTTGTCTAAATCCAGAACACCTTACTTTCATTCCACTCGTTTTGGTTTTGCATGTATACACAATTTTAATAGACATTTTTTGTAATAAAAATATATAATGAAAAAAATCGAAATCTAGAACAACATGCCTGAATAATTCCTTAATTATAATTAACTCTTTGTCTTTCTGTATTGCAGTAAACACTAACCAACATCAACAGCCACAGCCACCTCAGCAACCACAGCTCCAAAATCAGCTTGCAGGTGCCGCTGCTGTCACACCGGACAAGACAATTGAAATTGATTCTGAAACTGAATCAAATCACGATACTGCGCTTACGTTAGCCTGCGCTGGTGGCCATGAGGAACTCGTGGAGTTGCTTATCAGTCGCAACGCAACCATAGAGCATCGAGATAAGAAGGGCTTCACACCGCTCATACTAGCCGCTACAGCTGGTCACGAGAAGGTTGTTGATATACTGCTCAAGCATAATGCCGCTCTGGAGGCTCAATCCGAGCGCACCAAAGACACACCTCTGTCGTTGGCGTGTTCTGGTGGACGTTATGAAGTGGTGGAGCTACTTCTAAGCGTGGGTGCCAACAAGGAACATCGCAATGTCTCTGATTACACTCCTTTGAGCTTGGCTGCTAGTGGGGGATATGTGAATATCATAAAGCTGCTACTTAGCCATGGCGCTGAAATTAATTCACGCACTGGTAGCAAGCTGGGTATCTCTCCACTAATGTTGGCCGCTATGAATGGTCATACTGCTGCTGTAAAGCTTTTGTTGGATCAGGGATCTGACATAAACGCCCAAATTGAAACAAACCGCAATACAGCGTTGACTTTGGCCTGTTTTCAAGGACGCCACGAAGTAGTCAGTCTTTTATTGGACCGCCGTGCGAATGTAGAGCATCGCGCTAAGACTGGATTGACGCCATTAATGGAGGCTGCTTCTGGAGGTTACATAGAAGTAGGTAGAGTGTTACTAGACAAAGGGGCAGATGTAAACGCTGCACCAGTGCCTACTTCTAGAGATACTGCATTGACTATAGCCGCCGATAAAGGCCACTTGAAGTTCGTGGAACTGCTGTTGTCAAAAGGCGCTTCCGTAGAGGTAAAAAACAAGAAGGGCAACTCACCTCTTTGGCTAGCAGCGCATGGGGGTCACTTGAATGTCGTAGAATTGTTGTACAATCATGCTGCGGATATTGATTCGCAAGATAATCGCAGAGTGTCCTGTCTAATGGCTGCTTTTCGCAAGGGTCACACCAAGATTGTCAAGTGGATGGTTCAGTATGTATCTCAGTTTCCATCTGATCAGGAAATGATACGTTTTATAGGCACCATTAGCGATAAGGAATTGATTGAAAAATGCTATGACTGCATGAGAATACTACGCTCAGCTAAGGAAGCGCAGGCTGTTAAAGCTAACAAGAACGCTTCAATATTATTAGAAGAATTGGATTTGGAGCGCACTCGGGAGGAAAGCCGCAAGGCTGCAGCAGCGCGTAGACGTGAGCGTAAGAAGAAAAAGAAAATGGAAAAGAAAGAGGAAAAGCGCCGCCAACAGCAAGCTACTAATGGGGGCAATGGTAATGATGATCAAGGTGATGATGATGGGGATTCCGATAAAGATGATGATAGCGATAAAGACGATGATGATGATGAAGTCGAGGTGCCGCCACCACGTGAAGAAGGTGATTCAGGCATCGATCAAGGATCGTGCTCAAGCGGAGATACCAAAGCGGCCAGGAATATTTCCGCTCAACCTGATGGTAGTAACAACAATCAGAAGAAAGGTAAAAAGCAGAAAAACAAAGCCAGCGAAACAGCTTCATCAGACGATTTGCGCAAAACCGTGTCTGCACCTGCAGTTGCAATTGCAAAAGCTGCCACCGTTCCTATCAAGAAACCGACAGCTTATGAGCCTGCGAAGCCAAACAGTTCTCTACAACAGGCACCTGTTAAGCGAGTAGATTTAAAGAAAGAAGATACAACAGCAGCCACTGTAGCTCCAGCAACTGTAGCCAAGAAAAGAGATGTTGCCAACAAGCGTGAAAAGGAGAATTTGGCGCCCAAGGAAGCCGCAGCTGCTCCTAAGCAACAGCCAGCCCCAGCAAGTGCCTCTTCCAAAGACAAGCTTACGAGCAGTGATTCGGTTAGCAATATTACCTCGTCCAGCCAGCGTAAGGGTCAAACAACACGTATTGACACCTCCACTCAAAAACAAGAAGAGTCGCAATCAAAAGCACCCCCCAAACGCAGTGAGGTCGATGGTTGGAAGGAAGTCGTACGAAAGAGCTCCACTCAAGCCGTTGTGAGCGGTCAAGGCACCACTTCGCAAGGTACAGCTCTTACCAACACAAATGTTACTGCAAATAACTCTACAACTAGCATAAGCAGCTCTAACAATGTGGTTTCTGCCAGTAATAGCTCCACATCTCTGTCCGTGGCGCATGAAATGACTTGCAAAAAGGTTCAAGTGCCAGTTAATGCCATATCGCGCGTAATTGGACGTGCTGGCAGCAATATTAATGCAATTAGAGCTACCACAGGCGCTCATATTGAGGTGGAAAAGCAGGGCAAGAATCAATCAGAGCGTAGCATAACCATTAAAGGTCCTACAGATTCCACCAAACAGGCGCACATGCTAATTTTGACTTTGATTAAAGATCCAGAGGTAGATATTCTGCAGATGTTGCCTAGAATTAATAGTGGTATTAAAACAAGTGCAGCATCTGCCGTAACAACATCTGCCACTACAGCACCAAGCTCGGCAACGTCTACTCCCATGTCTGTGGGCACCTGGGATAATAAGACGGCCAATATTAATCAGTCTGCGGTTTCGGGTAACTTCTCTTCAGCTGCTTCGACCACCTCTACATCGTCAACCAGCTCGGCGAGCTCCACGCCTGCTCAATTTGGCACCGCGCAAAAGCAGCAGAGTCAGAGTAATAGCAGCGGAAAGACCCAAAGTGGACGCAGTGCGTCAACAAAGGCACAAACTAGTAGCAAGAATACAGCAAGCGGAAGCAGCTCACGCGGTCAAACTAACAAAACCTATTTCGGACAGTCTCAGCAAGCAGCACGCGGAACAGGCGTTTCCAATGGTGTCTCGAAAGCCAAACTATCGCTTGACAGTATACAACCTAACAAATCCAGTGCAGTTACTGCTGCAGCCACAAAGAGTGCGGCACAAAACAAATCGTCAGTGTCCTCCAACATAACCGGCTCTCAAAACTTTGGCATGAAAGCAGCTGCCGCTGGGCCACAGGTCTCGTCATCGCCTAAAAAATTGGATGGCATAGGTGCTACAGGACGTAGTGGCGGGGTTGTGGCGCCATATGGACGCGGCAAGCCATTGGCCTCTTTGACGACACCTCAATCACAGTTAGGTAGCGGCAACAACAATACATTGGCTGGTCCAATTGGTACTTTTAATGTTGCCGATGTGGTTGCTGTAAATGCAGCTGCTGCTGCTGCTGCAGCCGCCGCTGCTGCTTGCAACAACAATAACAACGCCAAGCCACGTGCAGTTACACCAATTGCGCCACCTACTAAGCGCGCCAATTCACCTGCAGCCAATGCTACACCTTTGCCCACCCAACCTCAAACGCCTCAACAGCCGCAGCAACAATCGCAAACATCTGCCCCTCTACTTGGCACTAATTTGCCGAATGCCACACAACAGAATCTTCTAATTAATACTAATATATTGAACGACATAATGGCAGCAAGTGGCAGCAATCCTTCCAGCGACAGTTTTAGTACACAGCTAGCAGCAAAGCTTTCCAGCGCTTATTCGCTATTTAGTGATTATCATCAGAGTCAATGGGGAAAGTTGGTGGGTAGTGACAGCGGCGCTCAGTACAACAACGCAACTGGCTTAAATTCTATGGTTGGAGACGTGTTACCACAAGCAGATGCTTCTAAGGCGCCCGGCTATAATCGAAATATACTTAGCTCACCTGTAGGCAGCTCTAAGGCCTCATCCAATCATTCAACTTCGCCACCGGTGGGCAACGCCATGCAGCAGAGTAACAATAACAGTGTGCAGCAGGCTTTAAATATAAACACGTCGGGTGCGGCAAGCACAGCCACTCCCAGTGGTTCTGCATCCAGATCGCCTTTGGTTAATACAGAGAATGCAGCTTCAGGTACAGTGACAGTAAATGGCAAGTCGCAAAACCTTAGTGAAGGCAACAATGCAGCAGCAGCACATTCGCCGGGTGTTATAAAACCACCTTCAGCACCCATACAGCGTCCAGTGCCCGTCGGTAATCAAATGCAGCTGCCACAGGGCGAGGCGCAACAAGCAGGTCTCAACTTTGGCGCCATTGGCAGCAATGCGGTTACAAATAATGCGGCAGCCAACGCAGTAGCAGCGGCACACGTAATGATTGATAGACAGCAGCAGGATTTGCAGCGCATGATCTACGACAAAGTTGGCAACACACAGAACTTAAACTATGCGATGGATCCTGCAGCAGCCTACATTGTAGATGCAAATATGCTGCGCATGAGAGGAGGAGCAGGTTCGGTGTACTCTCAGGCAACTGGCAATAAAACGCCACAACAAACTGGCGGCCAACAACAGGGTCCGAATACGCCGCAATCCAATGTGTTTGGTAATCAGCAGCGTCAGCAGCCGCCGGGTGGTGGCGCACGCCAGCCTGGACCGCAGCGTTGGTACGGCGGTAACGTAGAGTATCCAGCGTACGGTGGACGAGATATGCTGCATTTGGAAAACGGCGGCATAAGCTCACCATCCGCCATGTCACCTAACCATGATGACATACGCAAAATGCCGCGACCCATTGGAACAGAGCGTGCCTCTTGGAAATACAGTACCTATGTGCCCAATGCCGCCGTTTTGATGGATGAAACGCTGAGCGGCAATGTGATGCCGCCTTGGGCAATTGATCCGAAATCGCAGCCCCCAGGCTTGCAGCAGCAACAACAACAGCAGCAGCAGCCTCAGAACCAACAACCACAGCATAACTGGTTGAAACAACAGTATAGATATAATAATGCTGCCTGCGGGCCTTATCAACAGCAACCACAGCATGAGGCAATGAATGTAAGTTAATGAAAATTATTAAAATGTGAATAATTTGGCTAATTTGGATTTCGTTTGTAGATGCCAATGGATTATCATAATATGCCGCCAAATATGAGCCAGCACGTGAACCTTATGCCGCCTTCGTATGGCTTTCAACACTTTGTTGGTGCACCAGGTGCCGCCGATATATCAGCGCACATGCCGGAAAAGGTTGAGTCGTGGGATCACCACGAGAAACTCGTAAGTACTACATGATCTGATCATAATTATAATACTATTAATAATATGTACGTTATTTGCAGCCCTGGAATTACAACACAAACTGGTCGAATTGATGCTCTAAACTACGTCAACAAACTTTTAAACAAATGTCACAAGCCGCCAGCAAACTGAAATAGCTCATCAATGATTGATGGATAATACGGAATTACCAAAAAAAAAAAAAAAAACTAATAATTGTGATGGACTGGACCCACATACAAAAAAAACATAAATGCGCCATTTTCCAACGAAGCTGTAATTTCAAAGTTGAAAATGCAAATGTTGACTGTTTTCTAATCGTTTTCTATTCGGCCGTGCTACACTTTTCTGAAGACGAATCAACTTGCGGCTGGCCTTGTTCTGTTGTTTTCTTTAACATTTTTTTGTTTCAAATATTAGGTAGCTTTTGGGATATTGTAAAAATTAACCGGTATATGAAATTAGGCAAAAAATAAAAATGCCAAACACTATTCAAACCAAAATAACCCAAAAGCAAAGCAAAAGTGTAGGAACCATATATATATATTTATTATTAATTTAATTTTGATACATAAAATTGTTTTTTTTTTATGTTGAATGAAGCGTGAAGTAAATTATTGATTCGAAAGGATAATCAACAATACACACATACATATATACACAAACATTTAATTTAAGTTGAAAGCGAGTCTTAAAAATGAATAAATTTAAATTAGCGCAAGCTAAAATATATACACAAAGTTATAACTATTAAAAATTTAATAAAAGCATCCAATGAATTTCAACATGCTAAGCCAGGACAATTTGAATTATTTATTCATATGCGTTTTACAACAGCAGTTGTCAACAAACACGGACAGGACTAAAACTTAACAAAACAAACAAACAAACAACTAAAATGGAAATCGTTTAAAACCAAATGTTTATAATTATGCTAACACAATGCTTGTAACAACAAAAGAAACATCAAAATACTTATTACTACTACTTATATAAAAAACAAAAGAAAGCGTACTCCCATTTTCTACACTGTTATATATAATTGAGAAAAATAAAAAATTAACTCTTAATAGCAAACGCGAAACGACAAACTTTTTCAAATTAAGCAGCCCGTGCAAAGAGAGAGTATTTAGCCAAAACCAATTGGCTACCTTCCGGTTTTTTTTTTAGTTTCGAATAAGCATAAAGTTGATAAAAACCGGAACAGAACCCCAGAAAAAAAAAACGAACGTGCAAATACACTTATACAGCACTTTACAAATAAAACTTTTTAATAATTATTTAGTTATTTTAAAATTGTTTCGTTTTGAGAACATTTTTATAAAGTCAGTCATAAAAATTTGTGTTGCTCAAGTGGAATGCTAAAACTTGAGCACATTTAAACTAAAAAAAACGTAGCTAGTAGAAATTGAAATTGCTTAAACTATAATTAAACATTATACATATAAAGGTCGAGTAAAAATTTTAATATTCCATTAACACAGCATAGACAACAAATAAAATATAAAAGGCGCATGCTTGCCAATTTGATGCTTTTCAAATACTACGAGTAGAGAGCATAGCAATAGAGCATACTATGAGAAACACATTTTGTTTCTATTTAAGAAAACAGTAAACAAAAAAAAATTATGAATTGTATAAAAAAAATCACAGAAATACGCAGAATATAAAAAGTCGCGCGGGTTTCACAGAATATGTGCCGAGCCAGGGCTTTGAGAAATAATAAGTGCTTGAGAAAAACAAAAAAAACGAGCCTTACAACAAAAAGTTGACAGCAACAACAACCAGCAATCAACTTCAAATGAAATGAAATTAAACTTTAACGACATTAATTATTAATTAATTAATGTAAGTGAGAATGCAACAATTTTTTTTTTCTTATGTTTGATTTGTTCGTTTCAAACATCTTTTTAGCTGCAAGCAAATTATGTAATGAAAATAAAGTGTTCGTTTAAAATTGTTTGATAAACATATATACAAACAAATAAATAATATTAAAAAAAAAAATAGCATAAACGAGAAACTTTACATAGCCGCTAAAAGTTATATGCAAAAATTAAAAGAGAAAAGAATTAATTATGCCTACAAGATCATACTGAACACAAATAGCTGAAACGCTGACAGCCGTTATTATGATGCATCCTTAATTGAAAAATAAAAACTAAAAAAAAAAAATGAATTATATATATAGAATTTTTTTCACGCGAAAGAAATTAAAATTAAAGCATATACAAAATAATGAGGAAGCAGAATCGTGTTATTCACATAGATTTATTAATTTAAAAATTAAAATTAAAAAAAAAACAAGAAACAAAACAAAAAAGTACTTCAAATATTATGAACGGAAGTATACATACGGATGAAAAAACTACATATATTAAATACATACATACTATTATTATATTATTATTACTCTTATAATTATTATTATTAAAGGAAAAATATAAAAGAGAACATTAAACAGCATAAATAAAAAAACAAACAAAAATTTTCATTATTTATTTACAAGTCGGAAAATGAATTTAATTTTAAATCGTGCATAACCAAATGGATATGAATCCCCTAAAACATTCACATGTGAGCGGTCTATCTTCAGGATGAAGTTGCTGCTAATTATTTTCTGCATTATAAGAAAAAAGTAAATTCGATAGAGCTTGACCCTCCCTCTTGGTAGTACTTTTAAAATCAGACAATTTAAGTCCACATAAAGTCTTCTGTTATTGTAAAAATTTTGCTGCAACCTTTTAAAAAAATATTTCTGGAAAGTACAATATATTTGGCACGTTCTGGAGGAACTTCATACTTCTTACCATATGTGATCATAGTACTAGACGTAGAATGCTATCCATGTGAGCAATACCATGTATACCATCTTCCTTTCTTTCAAAATTGGAGGAGGCGTTTTCTCTCTTTGGTTTGTTTTGTTGCTTAAAAGGGCAGTTACAATAAGGCTTCAAAAAGAATAAAAGAGAATGATAGAGTCCTTATAAAGATCGTTCTGTAACTTAACAAAAAAAAAGTAGTCCGGCAACAGGCAGTTACTATGGTGCGGTTGCATATAAAGGGTTTTTCAATAATAGCGCTACAAAAGTAAAGTTTAAATAAAACGGATTTGGATATCAATGGAATTATTTTTCCTGTGAAAGTACTTTCGATGCCATTATCTATGGAACTCGATTTCTTTTGCATGGCCACCACGGGTACGCTTGCAGAAGTCCAGACGCTAAACCCAATTTTCGACGTTTTTCAAGCATAAATCGGCCGATACTGCTGCAATTTCACGTTCGATATTCGCACGAAGTTTATCAATCGTCACTGGCTTGTTGGCAAAGATCATAGACTTGACGTAGCCCCACAGGAAATAGTCTAACAGCGTCAAATCGCACGACCGAGGCGGCCAATTGACTGGGCCATTTCGGATACAACGTTCACCAAACTTGGTTTTCAATAAATCGATTGTAGCATTCGCTGTGTGGCTTGTGGCGCCGTCCTGTTGAAATCGCATATTGTCCAAGTCCATATCATCCAATTCGGTCCAAAAATATTCGGTTATCATTGAGCGGTAGCGATTCCCATTCACAGTAACGTGCCGGTCTTGATCATCACGGAAAAAGTACGGCCCAATGGCGCCGCCGGCCCATAAGCCGCACCAAACCGTAATTTTTTCGGGATGAAATGGTGACTCATGGAGTACGTGTGGATTGCTGCCTGACAAATGACGCATATTTTGCTTATTGACGAAGCCATTCAGCCAGAAATGAGCCTCATCGCTGAAGATGATTTTTCGATGAAAATCCGGATCATTTTCAAGTTGTTGCTCAGCCCAATTCACGAACATACGACGCTTCTGGTGGTCAAGCGGCTTCAGTTTTTGCGTCAATTGGATCTTCTAAGGATGTAGGCCAAGATCTTTTCCAAAATTCGCCACAACGTCGTCATAGAGATGCTAAACGCTTGAAAACGACGTGTGAGAGACTGACTTGGGGTTTCCTCAATTGATGCGCTAGCGGCAGCAATATTCTCGACACTACGGGCTCTTTTTTGTCTCACTGGTACGGGAACGTCTGTACTGTGCCTGTGGATTCAAATTCTTCCACTAGACGCTCAATTGTGGATCCGGCAGGACAATTATGACGAACATAAATTGCACGTAGCGCTCTTAAAGTTGAGACCACTGACTCCGAATTTCGGTAGTAAATTTTAATAATTTCGACTAGTTGTTGGATCGTTTATCTTTCCATGATGAAATGGCAAATCTTACTGAAGAGAAATGTCGAGAGAGCGGGAAAAAATATGGCGTCGTTTGCTGTCCCTATTGGTCTACTTTTGTAGCCTCCCTATTGAAAACCCGATACTAGACATAGCATGCTATCCATGTGGGTAACACCATGTACTATATATCATCTTCCTTTCTTTCAAAATTGGAGGAATCGTTTCCTTTCTTTCATCTATAAACAAGAAACTCAATAATTTCGAAAGTTTTTTAAAATTCTTTATTAAGCCTTTTTCAAATGTTAAACATTTCATTATGCAATCTTTTATAAATAAACGCCTCCGAGTGATAATAAAAACCAGGACATGCAGTATACAAAAAGTTTCACAATCCTAAACAAAGGGCTCAATTGTGAACTCCACAACGGAGCATGGTGTGGTCAGTTCAAAAGCCTGCAGTACTGTCGGATGTAGTACACCAATTTTGCCAATGGCGATTTTATTATACATTATATTAGCGCAGCGACCGGGAAAATAGCTGGGATCTGTAGAAAACATAAAAACTATTAGCAAAACCTCACAGCTAAATAAGACTAACTTACCATCCGTTGCCTGCAGATAGTAGCCCTTCTCGACGCTGCCAGTCTTCCACGGCACCTCCAGTAATTTCATAACATTATCCAGCAATCCATGAACCACTTCAAAGCCCGCTGTTTTGTTGGAATTGACAGCGCACACACGACGCTCATTGCGTGAGCCCACCTCAGTATCATCATCAGCTATTAATACATCGCTAATTTCAAATAATTTCAGAGGTAAAGGCATTTTACGATTTGCTGCTAAAGTTTTAAGCAATCCAGGCAACAATATGGTGCGTACAACTTGGAACTCCAGAGTCTTTGGATTACTTATGTGAACAGCTGGTATGGATTCTATGTCCTTGTTTAATTTCTTGCTGATATCATCGCGTGAGCAGAGCGTAAAAGTAAGTGCTTCGGTGAAGCCAGCTTGGGCAATTTCTTGCCGTAGTTGCTCCGTAAGTTTGTTGAGTGGAAATTGTTTAGCAATTTGCATAAAAGCTGGCAGTGATTTCTTAATTTTGTTATAACCATACGCTATGGCAATATCCTCATAAATATCGCAAGCGTGTATGACATCGTGCCGTGTGGGCGGAATTTTTACGCAAAGCATGTCAGCGTCTTTAGCATCCACTTTGGTTTCCAGATACATGCGAGTCAGCATATTAGCTAAATCTGAAGGCTTCTCATCGATGCCTATGTAAGCATTGGCGCGTTTGGCTGAAACGTGCTCCACGCGCACATCCAATTCTGGATAAGACAGAGTTGTACCATCTGTCTGCACAACATTGCATGGTTCTACAGTAAACTTCTTGGCGCAGTGTTGGGAAAACAAGCATACAATTGTATCCAATACTACCTTAGCTTTAGTCAGATCTGTGGCAGTGCATTCTATAAATACGTTACGCGTTTTTAGCGTTATCTTGGAATGATCTCCATTTATGATGGGTGGTAATGACAAAACCACACGATTAGCATCGTATATGACTGGATATACTGGTGAGTCGCGTATGATGGGTAAGTACTGCTTGAGCTGCGCATGCGTAGCATAAAACTCCATAAGTCTTGCTCCATTCATGTTTTCTGTTTGATTGAGTGGCACAAATTGTATTTGCTCAGGCGCAAGTGCTTCATAGCTAAATGGACCTTTTACGGTGTCCAAATCGTGTGTACCAATTGCAACTAAAGTGCGTTTGCGGCAAATGTTCTGATGTAATTTGTCCTGCAAATCTATAAAGCTGTTGTAAGATTCCGGTGTGAAGCTTACATCCCGCAACACAGCAGCCACTGCAAATGGTCTGATTTGAGCAGTTGAAGCTGCTATTTTGAGCACTTGGCGCTGCTTAGGTTCCACAAAGTCAAACTTAGGCGGCTTAAGTCTGTAAGGTATTAAAAATTAAAAGGTGTTTTAATATGCAGTTTGACTAATACTTACTTGCCCTGGAATACTAGCAAGCCCGTAACTAAACCTTCGAGACACAGCAAATCGTAACGATTAGCGGGTATATCAATTCTATAAATTATTTCCTCTGAAGCATCCGCCGCTGCCGCCACATCACCCTGTTCTTTGGTTAACATTTGCTTCTCGGTGGTCTTTTGCAGCAATGATGATGAAACAGATAGAAAAATATAGATAAGCTATTTTTATCATATGCACATAAGTACTTACAACTTCATCAAGCTCCAGCCCAAAAGCAAAGCACAAGTCCTGAAATTCATCATCGGCTAGAAAAAGGGGTAAACATTTTTCAGGTGTCAAAAAAAATGTGTGAACACGTGGACTTATTAACTCACTGTATTTCTTGCCGAGCGCTTCGAAAAGCAAATCACGTTTGACTCCTATGGTGGGCATTGTAGTTAAATCAGTTGAAGCACTGTATATAACGTAAAATATGCAAAAATTGATTTAAAACCAAAATGCAACTTTGGCAAACAGGCGAGCTCAATAGCGATGCACGAACTACGGCGATTTTTTACATCGATAGCTGTGCGTGAGTATTTTTGTGGTATTTCGATAGCAAAAACATCGATATGACCGTGCAAAGCGCGCTAAAAGTGCTGCCCATAAAGCAAATATTTAAAAAATTTTTATTTGAACTGGAATAATCTTAAAATAGTAACAACGTTAAAAGGCCTCAGCTTATAGTTCAAGAGAAGGCCGTCCTTATATAACAATATAAAACTTATAATAAAAATATACGCTGCATATCATTCTAACATCAACTTTACACCATATGCTGTCAAAAAGAAAATTTGTAACACCCGCGTTGCCAAAAATGCCACACATACAGCGTGTTGTTCTGCTCCTTGTATGGATTCCAAATCCACAGAAAAAAGTATATTGCAGCAGCTGTCGCCTGGCGCTACATTTTCAAAAACGCATATTGCGTAAAGCAAATGCATAAAAAATCGGAAGTAAAAAGAGCACAAGTTTTTTTTGTTTATTTGTTGTTCTGCAATATGCCATAATAACCGGTAAACACGAGGTGTTTAGATCGCACACAGACTACACCATGAACAGGCGGCGCATGGCCAAGCTCAGCAACAATTAAGCAGCTAATACGACGGCGACCTTCTTGCCAGACACACGTCAGACGAACCCTTAACCCTAAAAAAAAATAAGGGAAAAGTAAACGCGTGTGGCCTAAAGTTAATGAAGCGTTAAAAAATCAACTTGTGACAAGCAAAAAAAATAAAGCCAAGCCGCTGTATTTAAACAGTTAAGCGAAGTGGCTATTAAGTTTAAGCCGAACTAAACGTTCAACCTTGGGCTCGTGGACACGTTTAAAAAAAAAACTAAAGATGCTGCAGAGCCTGTACACAGCGTTTGAGCCAGAATTGACTATAGCGTTGATTCATTTTACTTATAAACATTGTTAGTATAACGTTAAGCGCAGCACTTTTAAATCGATCTATAGTATTTAATTTTGAATATTTTTATATTGTTTATAGACTTGGGGTAGAGAGTAATAAAAAGCAGAAGGAACCTCAGCAGAACATAATTTTTTGTATTAACATTCTTAATCTCACCTCGAATTTAGGTTATGTATGTTATATTTATAGGAATAGCTCTCAGACATAGAGAGTTGGGAATTCCAAGTTTTACAAACAGATGTGCATTATCAGCACGTAGGGGAAATTTTCAATACAATCCTAAATTAAACACCATATTGCTACGAATATAGATCTCTACATCTCAGAGAAAATAAAAATTAGAGTTATGTACTAAATTTTAGAAAAATATGCTAACTTTCAGGAGCAGTTTTAAATTTTTAGCGAAAGCTAAGAAGGATGAAGAATTTTGTACGTGATCAATATTTTCGACTGCTACATTTTTTTTTGCAACAATTCGATTTTACTACAAGCTAAAAATGTATGTAACATATAGAAGGAATCGTCGGAGACACCCCAAAGACCTAAAATATGATCAGGGTGAATAGAGAAGTCGATATACACATGTCCGTCTGTCCGTTTGAACACCTAGATCTCAGAGATGGTAAGAGCTAGAGTAACCAAACTTTCACATTTGATCCCATATTATTCCATAGGAGACAAGTTTATTTTATTTTTTTTGGTATCGGGGATAAATTATATGCCTCCCATGTGGGTGTTTGAGACGACCTCGACAAAAAAAAGTTTTTGATGAATAATTCGTTTGTTTATAAAGATATCGTTACCAAATTTGGTATTCGAAAGTTTTTTATAGTTCCCAAGTACTGTACCAAATTTGATCAAAATCGGTTGACTATATCATATAGCTCCCATAGGACCGATCGGCCAAAATAACTTTTTTAAAGCAAGATTCGCTATATTTCGCTTTTTAATAAAGATATAGTAACCAGATTTGACGTTTGGAAATTTTTTAGAGCACTTAAGCAATGTGCCAAATTTGAACAAAATCGGTTGACTATATCATATAGCTCCCATAGGTCCGATCTTCCAAAAAATCGATTTTTTAACAAAATTTGTTGTGTTTCGTTTGTTCGTAAAAATATTGGGACCAAATTTGACATTCGTGAGTATTTTATAGTTCCTAAGCACTGTACTAAATTTAATCCAAATCGGTTGACTATATCAAATAGCTCCATAGGACCAATGGGTCCAAAAAAACGTTTTTTATACAAAATTCGATGTGTTACGTTTGTTTGTAAAGATATTTGAACTTAATTCGGCATTCAGATCTTTTTTGACGTATTTAAGCACTGTGTCAAATTTTATTAAAATCGCTCGACTATATCATATAGCTCCCATAGGAACGATCGGTCAAAAAAAAATTTTTGCTTAAAAATTCTTCTGTTTTTGGTTTTTTGTGAAGGAATCGGACTTTATTGCAAGCTAGTGGTACAGGGTATCCCAAAGTCGTCCGCGCCCGACTTTACGTACGCCATTTTTTAAACACGTTTTTTTATCTTTTTTTATAAGCCGCAATTTTGTAGCAAATCAATTTTGCGCAAAAGTATTTTTTTTCGTACAAAATAGCTCCTAATTAATTCGGCAAGGTAAATGTAAAAAATATTTGACGATCTTTTAATTTTTTTATTTTAGAAAGCATCAAATTTTACAATTTATAAAAAAAAATGGCATTTCTTAAGAAAATATTTGTTATCTATTTGCATATAATGATGTATCTACATTAAAACGTTTAAGTATCCTTTAGCACAGTAAAATTTTAAAAAATTTATCTAGATTTATTATTTAATGTGAATATTGAAATTTCAAAATAAAATTTTTAATCAAAGGAATTAATAAGTACCCGGGAATTCCCCACAAATTTATGTAAGCGCTCGTATTCATAATTTATGCAAGTTTTACTTTCTCCTACGATTAATATTCTCCCAAAGTAGGCGAGGTCATTTTCTAAAGTGGAAAAAACATTTTCAAAACTCTCCTTAATAACGCTACTACCAAATTGAAGTCCTGATTTAAGCGCATTGTTATGCAAAAAAGCCCATAGATCAACTATTAATACGACCAAAACACAATCAAAGGCCAACTTATAATTAGCATAATTACAAACGAATGAGAAACTGATGAATTGAAGGGCACATAAAAGGATTGCCAGGACAATAGCTCATAGAAGGTTCATATTTGTTTTCGGCCTTAATAATCACTCTATTTCGAATTCCAAGAATTGGTCGCTTCATTTGATAAATTGACCAAAAACTCGTGTCTGACTTAACGCCCTCGCGAAGGGGTTAATTGTCCATGTTGGTAACGAAAATGCATCAAGATGAATCGCTGGCCGCAGACAATTTTATCACGTGTTTATAGAGTTATTCAGCCATGAGCACTCCACTCCAGAAACATTCATACATGCCATGGTACATATGTGCCACACTTTAATTGCCCCAATTCAAATGGCTTGGGACCGACCATAAAACGCATGCCTAGGGATTCTGTTGACCGTAAGCCACAATTTCAGTGTTTGCGCTGTATCCATATAGAGAGAGAGAGCTGCAGATACACAGAACGCACAAATATAAACAATAATCAATCTCTTCAAGGGTTGAACAAACAAACACAAAGGCAGCGCAAGGACATGCTTATGAAAAATGCAACAGCAAGTGGTTAAAGGCGTTTTTAAATTGATTATTCCTTGGGGTAGGCTTTCTTTTCATTTTTTTTTGTAAAATTTCCAATGTACCTATTAAACATATGGATAAAATGGGCCACTGTTAGAGGCAGTCTCTAGAAGAAATATTTTTAAAGCTAAGTTAAACTTGTGCTCGATTTTTGTAGCCCTTACTTCAAATTTATTAGGAAGCATCCTTGATAGGTCTGTGTACCTTTCAAAACGGCTCCTAAAATGACAAAACGTATATTCTGAGCAACCTTTAGTCACATACTTTACGTAACTTTGGGGGGGTCTCCGACGGCTCCTTCTATATGTTACATACATACATACATTTTCGGCTTGCACAAACTTATTATACGCTTTGCACCATACGGTACAGGGTATAAATATTACGCAATTTAATTTATTTGCTGAAACAAAACGTTGGAGTAAGTTCAAGTTAGCAAACTTGCCAATGTAAAAAATTATTAAAATTGTTATTTGTTACTTAATGTAAATTAAAAATATAGTTAGCTCAACAAAAACATCTTTAAACATCACTTTTATTTATAGGACAACAACATCAATTTTAATCCCTTTGCACTGAGCGCGTAAGAAAGCATGGTATAATTATACAGGTAACGTACTCCGAACCTACCGAAATCTTATTTTTGTGTGGACAAAAAAGCGAGAAAGCGAAAAAAAAAACCACCCTCGTTGCTGTTGTCGTGCATAAGCAAACACACATACATATGCACATATGCATACAAAATTATTTTTTGTTGCTAATGCTTGCAATAAACGCTGCACAAAATAACTGCTTATGCTTAAAAACAATGCGCAGACACAACCTTCCTCATGAACATTCGCAACGAAAATGAAATTAAGAAATGTTGTGGGAGTGAAATTTCAGAGTACTTTACCTTTACTTATTATACCATGGTAAGAAAGCAGCATGAAAAGAAATAGAAAAAGAGTTTCATATGTATGTAACTGTGACATGATGCTGCTTGGCTTTGTTGTTTGTGTAACTCTCTCTTATATTTTGGCAGCGCATATTCTGTCTCTCCCGCTCTGCTGAAGTCAAGTGTCGGCGAAAAGTAAAACAAAAGAGAATACGAATTAGTAAATCGCGTCTTTGACACGGTCGGTCACGCGCTGTGGTTTAATGTAAAATTAATAAGTTTACGCGATCCAAAAAAGTGTTCAAATGTTTTAAAATAGTTAGTGAATTAATCTCAGCAATACTTGGAAATAATTAGCTTAAACGCGGCCTTGTTTTAAATAAGTAAACAAAGACAATTAATAAAATTCGCATAAAAGTGAGCAGTGAAACAGTAATAAGGAAGGCAAATTAAAAATTCCTTTAATGCGCGTGGGTGTGATAGAGTGCGCACTAATGTAAGCCAACTGTGTTTTTTTTATTTTTTTTTAGTGCAGTGAATGTAATAAGTTTAATCGCGTTAAAAATTCCATTAATGCGCGTGGGTGTGATAGAGGGCGCACTAATGTAAGCCAACTGTGTTTTTTTTTTGTTATTTTTTTTTTTAGTGCTGTGAATGTAATAAGTTCAATCGCGATCTCTTTGCGCTTTATGGTTTCTTATTCTTAAATGCAGTGAAGTCAATAAGTGCGAGCGGTAAGTCTATTAAAATTAAAAGCAGCTTGATTTACTTTAATGTGAGTGTTTTTTAGGGCTTTTTAAGTGTGTGTAATCAGTGTTTATTTTTTACTGTTGTAATGCCCGGTAGCCAATTTGGTTACTAATTATTCGTAGAGTGTTAAGTGTATACATATTTTTGCTATTTTTGCTATCATTTGCTCAATGCTAATTTAAAAAATGGCGTACGTAAAGTCGGGCGCGGACGACTTTGGCATACTCGTACCACTAGCTTGCGATAAAATCCTGTTCCTTCACAATAAATCAAAAACAGGAGAATTTTTAGGCATCAAATTTTTTTAGCTATGGGAGCTATATGATATAGTCAACCGATTTTTATCAAATTTGGCATAATGCTTGGGTACACTAAAAAACTTCTAAGTGCCAAATCTGGTTACATCATTGTGGGTGCCGTCTTTTGAGCCTTCGCCTATTTGTATTTGTGGCTAGGCTTGTTGCAAGTTGGTTTGGATCCCTGTATCTTGAGCTGTGTCATCCGATTAGTTCAGCTATGGTAAGGATGTTGAGGTGGGACTTACGTGCGTCGGTTGCAAGACGCCCATCGTTAACAAACGCTATAAATGTTTGAGCTGCGTGCGCTTTGATCTGTGCTTTATTTGTCACGGGACAAATTTCGAAATAGGCATTCATAAAAAGGAGCATCCCTGTCAGTGCATATTGGATCGCCAAGCTCGTCATCTTAAATTTGGTGGCGAACCAATTTCAAAGCTATGCGCCGACAGCTTTACCTGCCCTCTATGTGGCAAAATGGGCATTGAGAAGCAAGAGCTGTTCTGCCACTTCAACGATTTGAGGAGGAGGGAGCACGTCCAGTACCTATCAAATGATTTGAAGACCATTTGCTGTACGAGCATTAATAGCAAAAATAAATGAAATAATTTTAAAGTCAGCCATTCCAATTAATGTGAAGATATTGGCATATGTAATAGACGTACTATAAAAAAATCGCTTCCTGCTCTTTTCGCAAAAGAAAAAATAAAATTTTAAAGAACAGTATGGAAATAAGTTGATCTGCAAGTAGCAAAAACCAAAAACCAAGAAATGGAAAATTATCCACTCCAACCTTTTTTTTTTTTTTTTTTTTTATTGGATAGTAGGAGGGGGGAAATCTTCAGAAAGACACCCGGGGAGGGTAGTGTCGGATTCGCATTCTGCGCCTACCGACTAAAAACCCCCCTCCTATTTGGTTGCCAACCTTTACGGTTCTAAACCTTAGAGTGATAGGGGTACCATCAGAGGGTGTATGAGGGGGTGCGTGATGCGGTATATTATGTATGATCGGTTGAACCGAACCCGAATATGAGAGGGGGTGCGCGAAGCGGTATATTATGTATGATCGGTTGAACCGATCTCGTCTATTTACATTCCACTGCAACCATTTTTTTTTTTTTTTTTTTTTTATTGGATAGTAGGAGGGGGGAAATCTTCAGAAAGACACCCGGGGAGGGTAGTGTCGGATTCGCATTCTGCGCCTACCGACTAAAAACCCCCTCCTATTTGGTTGCCAACCTTTACGGTTCTAAACCTTAGAGTGATAGGGGTACCATCAGAGGGTGTATGAGGGGGTGCGTGACGCGGTATATTATGTATGATCGGTTGAACCGATCTCGTATATGAGAGGGGGTGCGCGAAGCGGTATATTATGTATGATCGGTTGAACCGATCTCGTCTATTACATTCCACTGCAACCATTTTTTTTTATTTTTTTTTTTATTGGATAGTAGGAGGGGGGAAATCTTCAGAAAGACACCCGGGGAGGGTAGTGTCGGATTCGCATTCTGCGCCTACCGACTAAAAACCCCCTCCTATTTGGTTGCCAACCTTTACGGTTCTAAACCTTAGAGAGATAGGGGTACCATCAGAGGGTGTATGAGGGGGTGCGTGACGCGGTATATTATGTATGATCGGTTGAACCGAACCCGAAAATGAGAGGGGGTGCGCGAAGCGGTATATTGTATATGATCGATTGAACCGATCATCCTGAATCCACTGCAACCTTTTTTTTTTTTTTTTTTATTGGATAGTAGGAGGGGGGAAATCTTCAGAAAGACACCCGGGGAGGGTAGTGTCGGATTCGCATTCTGCGCCTACCGACTAAAAACCCCCTCCTATTTGGTTGCCAACCTTTACGGTTCTAAACCTTAGAGAGATAGGGGTACCATCAGAGGGTGTATGAGGGGGTGCGTGACGCGGTATATTATGTATGATCGGTTGAACCGAACCCGAAAATGAGAGGGGGTGCGCGAAGCGGTATATTGTATATGATCGATTGAACCGATCATCCTGAATCCACTGCAACCTTTTTTTTTTTTTTTTTTATTGGATAGTAGGAGGGGGGAAATCTTCAGAAAGACACCCGGGAGGGTAGTGTCGGATTCGCATTCTGCGCCTACCGACTAAAAACCCCCTCCTATTTGGTTGCCAACCTTTACGGTTCTAAACCTTAGAGTGATAGGGGTACCATCAGAGGGTGTATGAGGGGGTGCGTGACGCGGTATATTATGTATGATCGGTTGAACCGATCTCGTATATGAGAGGGGGTGCGCGAAGCGGTATATTATGTATGATCGGTTGAACCGATCATCCTTTATATCCACTGCAACCTTTTTTTTTTTTTTTTTTTTTTTTTTTTTATTGGATAGTAGGAGGGGGGAAATCTTCAGAAAGACACCCGGGGAGGGTAGTGTCGGATTCGCATTCTGCGCCTACCGACTAAAAACCCCCTCCTATTTGGTTGCCAACCTTTACGGTTCTAAACCTTAGAGTGATAGGGGTACCATCAGAGGGTGTATGAGGGGGTGCTTGACGTGGTATATTATGTATGATCGGTTGAACCGATCTCGTATATGAGAGGGGGTTCGCGAAGCGGTATATTATGTATGATCGGTTGAACCGATCTCGTCTATTTACATTCCACTGCAACCATTTTTTTTTTTTTTTTTTTATTGGATAGTAGGAGGGGGAAATCTTCAGAAAGACACCCGGGGAGGGTAGTGTCGGATTCGCATTCTGCGCCTACCGACTAAAAACCCCCTCCTATTTGGTTGCCAACCTTTACGGTTCTAAACCTTAGAGAGATAGGGGTACCATCAGAGGGTGTATGAGGGGGTGCGTGACGCGGTATATTATGTATGATCGGTTGAACCGAACCCGAAAATGAGAGGGGGTGCGCGAAGCGGTATATTGTATATGATCGATTGAACCGATCATCCTGAATCCACTGCAACCAAACGAGTTGCTTAACTTATGTCATGCTTTGTTTAAACAAGCTGTGAATTATAAGCCATAAAAAGTGAACTACTTTTGATTGACACATAAAAGGGCAACATTTTTGAGTTTTAGATTTCCAAAGACGATACTTTCTATTTTGAAGATTTTGGAAATATATATATAGGGTTTTTCAATAGGGACGCTGCAAAAGTAGACCGATAGGGACAGCAAATGACGCCATATTTTTTCACGCTTTCTTCACATTTCTCTTCAGTAAGGTTTGCCATTGCATCATGGAAAGATATACGATCTAACAACTAGTCGCAATTATTAAAATTTACTACCGAAATTCGAAATCAGTGGCCTCAACTTTAAGAGCTCCCGTATAATCCGTCCTGCCAGATTAACAATTGAGCGTCTAGTGGAAAAATTTGAATCCACAGGCACAGTACAAAATGTTACCGTGCCAGTGAGACAAAAAAGTGACCGTAGTGTCGAGAATATTGCTGCCGCTAGCGCATCAATTCAGGAAGACCCAAATCAGTGTCTCACACGTCGTTTTCAAGCGTTGGGCAACTCTGTGACGTCGTTGTGGCGAATTTTGCGAAAAGATCTAGGCCTACATCCTTACAAGATCAAATTGACGCAAGAACTGAAGCCGCTTGACCACCAGAAGCGCCGTATGTTCGTGAATTGAGCTAAGGAACATACGAAATGATCCGGATTTTCATCGAAAAATCATCTTCAGGGTTGAGGCTTATTTCTGGCTGAATGGCTTCGTCAATAAGCAAAATATGCGTTATTGGTCAGTCAGCAATCCACACGTACTCCATGAGTCACCATTGCATCCCGAAAAAATTACTGTTTGGTGCGGTTTATGGGCCGGCGGCGTCCTTGGGCCGTATTTCTTCCGTGATGATCAAGACCGGCACGTTACTGTGAATGGGAATCGCTACCGCTTAATGATAAACGAACATTTTTGGCCCGAATCGTATGATATGGACCTGGACAATATGTGGTTTCCACAGGACGGCGCCACAAGCCACACAGTAAATGTCACAATCGATTTATTGAAAACCAAGTTTGGTGAACGTTTGGTTATCTCACGAAATGGCTTATAAATTTAATTATATTTATTTTTAAACGATTCTAGGTTATTAAGGGACAATTCTTCTTTGAAACTTATAATAATTATTAAAAATTTTCCTTTTGGGAGCTACATAGTCTTCTATTTTTTTAAATCAATCTACAATTTTTTTTTATAGCTATCTAGTTATAGGATTTTTTTTTTAATTTTAGACTGTGCTGCTGGAATAGTAGATTTTTGAAAAAAACTGTACAAGTAGCTATCAAGATAAAATTGTAGTAGTTTTGAAGTTGCCAAATGTCGCAGGGCATTCAATTTGGACGGCTATGTTGCAAATTATGAGTGTTAAACAACAAAACCAACATATGGCTCACCCTATATAAAAGACATCTTAAACGATTTTTAAAGTTTTGCATAACAATTTAGGAGCAAAACCCAAATAAAGCTGCCTAAAATTCTTTAAATTTAAAAGGTTCACGTATTGCAAATGTTTTCTTTTTGTTTTCAAATCAGTTTTGATTTTAGAAATACTTACAGAAACCTATTTCTTAATTACATAGTTAAGTACATCCTAAATCCAAGCATCAAAAGTGCCGCAAAAATGGCACTAATTACATGCTACTAAGATTTTCACACGTTTGCTCTAGTTCTAATTACGGATCTAGCCTTTTCCGGTTGAAAATGGCAAAATAACAGCAGCCTTGACCAAACATCATTGATCATGTGCTCGTAATTTGATGATCGCGCAAAAAAAAGAGAGATGCCTCTTTTTTTTCCGAATACCTGTCAGAGGCTGCCAAGGCTGACCAAAGTGACTTCTGGCCAGCTTCTGTGTGGTCGGTTTTGTGAAATAAAAAAAACTATCTAACAATTGCGGTTGAAAATATCAATTTTCATAAAATGCAATTGTCACCTTAGTTACGGGTGGCTCTATCAATTCCGGGGACTCTTACCTATGCAAGATCATGCGATACTTATAAACTGTCAACAGATTTTGATTTTCAAATTAGGACTTGTGTCTTATCAAAAGAATGTAACCTTTACACTTGTAGGAGCCAGACAGAAGCAACTGGCTTATCTGTTGGGTAATTTTTCAATTTCATTGGGCCAGACAATATTGATGTTGAGAAATTACCCCAGCATCGATATCAGTTACAATTTACATTTTATTTTAACACGATTGAGGGATTAAAGTAAGGGCATAAGAGTAGGGTAAACATATCAATTACCTGCAATCGATCGAGCAATGTTGACAGAAACAGAGAGCAGGACTAAGGTCTGACTGACTGACTGGTCTGCTTCCTAGAAAGTCGTTTCACTGACTAGTCTCACACTGTGCCATTGGGATTTGTGTGTGAATGCAAACTGTCTTGTTTATATTTAATTTCAATTTCTTTTGTTTAAGAAATTTCAGGATTCTTGACCAACTAGACTCAAGTGTAGCAGAGAGCAAAGTGTTGCTACTTTTGACTTCTAGTTAAGTGGTTTTTCGCTGTAATAACAATCAGTGCCGTAGGTGCCTCTACCTTATGGGAATTATAAAATGACCTCAAAAGGACAAACGAAATCCTTGAAACCGTTTGAAAGTTTCGCTTTTAGCAGCAGCCTGCGCAGCGCACTCTGATTCCTTACCCTAATTTTGATTTCATCTTCGTCGGCAACGAAAATGAAACGGTCTGCAAACTTGTGATCTCGTATTGAATTGGTGTTCCACCACGCATATATTTTGTTTTATTTTTTGGTTTTTATTTTTTCGGTACCGTACCTAGTCAAGGCGCACGCGTGTCATCCTGGGCAGCAATCAAAGTGATATGAAAATTGCATTTGGGTTCAACAGGTTTCAAGCGATCATCGTCCTCGTCGCCGTCGTCTTTTTTTTTTTTTTTGTTGTGCTGTTAATTTTGTTTGCCTAAAGGTTAAACGTGCGAATTTCACCAAAGGCAATGCCAGAGAGTTAAACAGTTGATCACATCGATCAGTTCGCGAGCGCGCTTCGGTGGTAATCGCTTGACTTCTTGAGCTCCTGCTGCCAACCAACCAATGCGTTCTTACGACTGCCGATTCCCTACACCCGGACTCCGGACTCTCGATTCTGGACAGCGTATCGTACGCGAATTTTGTTGCGCGTTTATATGCACCTAATTAAATGTAATTTGGTACTTCCTTTTCAGCCGAAATAATGCATATAAATAGTATCTTTGGTTTACATTTTTCGTTTCTTAATTCTGCATTTTGCTACTCTTGAGGAGAGTGTGTTTAGTTTGGTCTGATATTTGGAAGGCATAGACGTAGCTATTGATTGTATGCACTATTTGAAGCGGCATAAAAATCGAAAGTTGTTTGGCACAATCGATCTCTTCGATGGTATTTACATACTTTAGTCGACAATATTCACAAATTTATTTTTTATAAATTTTTATAATAATAATTTCTATTTCGAGCGATTGCTCGAAGTTCGCTGACAGATTTGTTTGTCTCTCTCCTTATTGATCTCCGCCATGTACTTTTTGGATTCCAATGCTCTATGTGACATTTATAAATTTTGCATAAAAATAATTTCTTTAAGAGCTCTCTAGGAGATATTGCTATAAACCGAGTCGCCAATATTCACCAAGTATTATTTTTTAACTTTGCAAAAGAATAATTTATTTAAGAAAGTGTATCTCTAGGAGGTATTGCTAGAGACCGATTTAAAAAAATATTTTTTTAATTCTGGCAAAAGAATAATTTTTTTAAGAACGTGTATCTCTAGGAGATATTGCTAGAGACCAATTTAATACAAAATTTTTTTCTTAAGCTTTGCGACCTTTTATTTTATTTTATCACACCCTAAGTTATGATAAGTGTGTGGCGATTCTTCTTACTTTATTCTTTCAATATTGGATTACAATCCTATGAACTTATCGATTGGTTACCAATTAATAAATATATAAAAAAAAAACTACCTTAATTTATTTTGTTTTTTGAGGAAACGTCTCATCACTTTTTGAATGTTGAATTTCCAAAAAATATTGTTAAAAAATTTTCTATAAATCAGCGGTGGTCCGGTAACCGAAAAATTTCATTCGGATTTGTTTTTTTCGATAGCTTCCCTTTTTATTTTATAAATAAAAAAAAAAAAAAATATTCGGATTCGTTTTCCGGAGCACGTCTGAATATTTATTTTTTAGTTTCAAAGTTGTATTTCATTAGAATAAAAATGACTATCGTATATCTTTATTTATTTTCAGATTTGATATATTTCAAGTTTTTCACCATAGTTGAGGAGTTGACATATTGCGCAACAGCTCAACTATCCAAATCGTGAACACCCTTTTCGCTTAAATATCAGTTGAGTTGCTGAGCTTGTGCTTCTTCTTTTTGTAAGTTTTAAGTTTTTTAATTGGTTAAAGTAATAATTTCTTAATTTAGTAAATAAAAGGCACAACTCTCTTATTTATTTAATTATATAAAGTCCATTTCGATTATTTTTAAAAATTTCTCTGCTTACTTTGCAAGTCACAAGTGGCTAGAAAATCCAAAAATGTTAAAATTTTAAAAATGCCTCAAAAATCGTATTTTGAAATACTTTCTCCTCAGCTC
This sequence comes from Chymomyza amoena, assembly GCA_037043745.1. Classification (NCBI taxonomy): domain Eukaryota; kingdom Metazoa; phylum Arthropoda; class Insecta; order Diptera; family Drosophilidae; genus Chymomyza; species Chymomyza amoena. Next base: position 108,942 of record JBAMAX010003775.1, read on the forward strand.
GATAGAAGTGGACCCTAGAATAGGGTTGGGCTGAGGAAAAGTTGTATTAATAGTTAAAATTAAGCTCTGTATATCTAGCTGTTGGAAATGTCTTCAACTTTGTAACTCCTCCACTCAGAAAGCTTGAATACCCTTAATATGTCTTGTGAAAGAAAAGTCTGCCTACATGCTCAAATATCGCTAGCTCGATTATAATGTTTGTTTTTTAATTATGAATACTTTTCAGTTAAGAATATCGAAAAACAACGTAAAATTGAATTATTTAGTGCAAAAATTAAACCAAAGTAACGAAGGTGTACTCCCGGGCTTGAATTCTTTATTGACAAAAAAGAATGATTATAATATTTCTTTTTTTAATGCGCAATTGTTATATTTTTAACCAAAATAAAATATTAAAATAAACTGAAATTTCTTCCTCTGTTAATTTATTTCCTAATTTCACCTATAAATCTTACTTTTTTTCTTTAATCGAAAGTGGTAAATAAGATTATGAGTTAACTTGGAACCAGTGGGCTGATTACAGCCAAATAAAATTGACTCTAATTTGCGTAATTTTCAAATTATTGTATATAAAATATACTGGATTTAGTTTCTTAAAAAAATTTTGATTATAGCTTAAGCTTACTGGGTCTTAAAAAAAAATGTTTCAACAAATTCCAAAACTGCATTTTTTTCCCATAAAAGGGTTCGCTATTAAAGTGCTTCCATTTAATTTAAAAAAAGTGATGTCCTATATATTGTTGATTGTAAAAAGTTTTGATTCCGTACCCAATATTTTTTGAATACATATGCGTATAATTCAGTTCTTTAAAATACATTTATTTTCTCTTCTCGTCTTTGACCATTACAACCATTCAATCCTATAAGTCGTATTGTTTGTATTTTACTTACTCAACTCAGATGCTGAAAGTTTTGGAATAACCATACATTTTTAGTATAATGCTTAGGTTGTTAGGTGATTAGTTAAATAGATGAATTGATCGAAAAACAAATTTTAAAAGATTTAAAAATAAGTCCCTCTGAATCTTTTAAGTACGTTTGACATCGTCATCGAGTTTTTATGTTTCTACCAAAACTCGGACACAAAATACGGATAGTTAAGATTCTGTGTTGATGATGTCCAACATAAATAAATATAACCTAAAGAGCTGGGTGCTATCTCCAATTTTCGATATTTTCGACCGATTCTCAAGAAAAATCGGTTTAATCGGCTAATTGGACAAGCGCTACCAAGATAAAACCGTAGATAATCATAGACAAATAAATCTATATACAAAAACATATATGTAATTATGAAAAATTCTCCTAAATTTATTTCCATAATTCACAATAACGAAAGTAAAAATTCAAAACATGATAAAAAAACAAAAAAAGGTAATAATTCAAAACCTAAAACTTAAAAAAAACATAAAAAATAAGGAGCAATTCTTTAAATTTTTGTCAATTTCCAAAAAAAAAATAACCTAAAAAACTAAAAATTAAAACACAAAAGCGCTCTCTGGCGATCAAAATTAAGAATATATGTCAAACATGGATTCATCGAACCCAAAAACTACCATATACATATTTGTCTTCATGAAAATAATATTTATTGGTCTTGTAAGTGAAAGGTCTAAGTGGATTTATGAATATTTCGAAAAAATATGAAGAAGTGGACACTCGAAATTCATTTTAGACCCATAGATTCTTGGGCAAACATACCTAAAATGACCCAAAGAATCAAAATCGCTGGAAGCTCATTCAAATTGATCTGCCCTAATGTACATATATCGCAAAGTTGATGACTCAAAAAGATCGATACTCAATAAACAATAATCGATATTATCGTCAGAAAAAACAATCGATTAAATTGATTCAAAATCGAATTGTTGCTCAGGTCTACTAAACTAGTAGAGGTTTATTTAGAAATGTTATATATGATAAACATATATGCGAACTTCGAAATCTAAACCAATATCTTTGTTATATAAGATTTATCCTTTATTATAAACATAAGACGGGGACTTAAGCTATAGTTGTTAGTTTTTAGCGATTTAGAGAGCAGCACAACTTCGGCGCTTCACATTTAATCTTCCGCTATCTTTAGCCCTACTTGTACGAAATATATACCATACAATACGATATACATACTTAAATACATAAGAACAATAATGCGCTCTGCGCTCATTATTATAAATTTTCGTTTTCTTTCAATTTTTTAAGTTGTACGTATTTGCACATTCGGGTGCAGAGGGGTCCTGCATATCGTATGCATGGATATGCTATATGGTACCTTAAGGTCAGCGCATTGTACGCTAGGGTCGTTGTTCAAAGGAATTCCATATAATGCGCACTTCACAAACACACAAACCCAAAATAAGTGCAACAAAAATGAAACTTGTTAATTGTTTCGCGCTCGAGTGGCATGGAAGATGTACTTCAGTTTGGGTTTCCACCGAAACACTTTCCAACCAAACCATTCAAGCTCAATAAACGAGCCATTGTGAAAAACGCCGGCCCATTCATGAAGACGGGGAAAAAAGCACCTAGTCGAAGGAGACGTAGTGGTTCAACAAGTATCAGAGGTTGCAACAATTGTGTTGCCGCCTGCCGCCGCAAATTAGACGCTCAATTACGCTACAAAATTCCTGTGTAATTTGTACGCCAAGTAAAGTTGCTATAAAAACTAGGGAGTGAGTCACCGTAGTAGTACATAGAAGTGAAAAAAAAGTGAATCTTGACCACGTGTGGCTAGGAGTGAGAGCAGGAGAGAGTAAGCGGCAACCCTTCAGCATCGTTTTAAAAAATATTATTAATGTTGTTTCCTTGCCACATCCTTCCGCAAAATGTTCTCACACTTGGCCCGCTGTGCGGCTGCTACGCCTACAGAGAGCATCATCGGAAGTTGTGCCAGGAGACTAGGCGCAATGTTGTTTCAAATTTGTTGCTCAAGTATGACAGGACATACACACACACACACACATTTACAGTAGAGACAAAAAAATCTTATTAAAAATTGTTATGTATTTTTTGTTATTTCTTGTATGACCTTTTTTTTGTCTGCGTTTTTATTGCTTTAATCATTTTTATTTTGTGCGGCTTCCGCGCCACCTGTTATGAGTTCTGAGCGAAGGTGTAGCCGAGGTCCTGGTCCAAGAGCTACTTCTTTTTACAGATTTTTCTCAAGTGATTGCGTAGATTTCTCTTTTCATGCTGTTTTCTTTGTTGTAGTTTTCACTGTTTCAAATTTGAATTGATCATTTCGTTGATCTGGGTAAGGGCAACGTGGGATCTCTCCACTTGGCCACTTGATGTTCGTTAGTATCAAAATAGCAATCACAATTTGTCGGTTATGATGCCTACTTCCGACTCATAAAGGATACAAGCATGAAATTAAAAATTTATAATTGCTTCGCTTAATTCTAGTCAAGATTAATATAATCAAATTAGTCAAAGGAATACTTTGTCTACAATCGGTTTGGCGCCAAGCACTTGCCAGTTTTGACAACAAAAGATTAGCAGAGCAATTGATAAGCATCAGAATGCTATGTAACCATAGCTCATGTTGCCAAAACAAGAGTAACTTCTACAGAGTCACACGCATCAAAGTCAAACCGTGCGACATAACAGATAACCATCAGCTCAAGATCTAAATAATTTTTTCAAAGGACCGGCTGCCAAGGCGTGCCCAAACAATGACACAGTAGGTGCGCTGCCTAGCGTCTAGGATCTGTGTAGTTACTCCCTAATACCTTTACAGCATTTGGGAACCTGAGCATTTTGTTCTTTAAGAAATAGACTGGCTGTAACAAGCCGATTGGGTTATGGTCTGATGTGCCATTTAAGGCGCCTCTGTGCAATTGTCTCTAAGGCAGTAAATGAGCCCACCAACTCTTTCAATGCAGGCACGTCCTGATTCTAGCCGAGAGTTTACGCCACTTACTCGTGAGTTATGCAAAGTCGCGCTTTAGTGGGTTAATATTTTCGTAGAGCTCATGGAGTTAGGAATTCACGTAAAGCAAAATATCTTACGCAATACTTTCCTTCCAAAACTTTCAACAAATACTATTGTTTCTGACTAGGTTTTCAACTATCCTTCCTTGCCATAAAACAAAATGGGTGGTACTGTTAAGTAGCTTGTCCTTATAGGAACGATCTAAAACTCTGCCCACTAAACTTCACCTTGTCAACATAAATCATCTGTAAATACGACGCCCGAGTTCCCCTTCAACCTCGGTCGTCAACAATATTCCAATCCACGTTGAGACTTAGAGCAGTCTGCAAAGGTGCAAAAATTGTTCATATTCTTGGACAGTGGACTCACTTTCAAAGCTCATATCCCACGAAGGTGGCCACATGCTTAGACAGACCTCGGTGTAATTCTTATCCAGTCGGTTCAGATATCGAATGAGAACGCATGCCAATAGGCACGAACAAAACCTCTTAGGCGCAATTCCCATCAAGCGTGAAGGATAACGCCAGTCCTTCACACCTGCCACAACGACAATAATACTTCCTCCTGGGCCTGTAGATTTAAAAAAAAAAAAAAACGAGCGGTGGATTCACGGAACCCCAAGTTGGAAAATGGGTTGGAAGTCTCTTGCGAGCTCTGATATAAGTATGTGCACTTCGAAGAGCACCGTCAAGAGTAAATCCGACTCTCAGGGATACCTTTATTTCTCGAGGTTTAAGTCAGGCGCGGAAGTCTTAGTGATTACCCGGTACTCTCTAACACCCCAATGGAGCTATATAATGTAACCCCGATATCAAAAAAATAAAATAAACTTGTCTTCTATGCTGTGGTTTTGATCTGATCTCTGAGATCAAGACGTTTATACGGACACCAGCGCATACAGAAAGACAGATCGCCATCGGTATATCGACTTCTCTAGTAACCCTGATCGTACTTTGGTAACTGTCGGGGGTCTCCGACTGCTCTTTGTATCTCCCCGTGGGGTGGCGGGATTAGAATATCCACCTCAGTGTTCCCCTGCTTGTCGTAAGAGGCGACTAAATGGGGATCGTCAGGAAATGGGCGCGTGGCGCTATGGAGCAGCTTGGGATTAGCCGTCCAAGACAGCGTCAATGTTGTCCACATTCGACTGGAGAGTGGATGCTGACAGGAAATCGAATTTATGCGGCGTCGGCGGATAATTGGACCACAGATGACAGATGGGTGACCAGTCCCGGGCATTTGATGCCAAAATTGGCGGGGTTCCCCAAATCCGAGTCCGTCGGGACTGAAAGGGAAGGGCAAACCGAACCCTTAATTTCGGTACCACGGGTTGAATACGTCTAAGCGTACTCATTGAGCTCGGCCCACTTGTGGGAGTATCGTGGTGGCTGAAACCCAAATCGCGGGTAGAGTCAGCTTGGTTCGGCGTGGTGCTGCTAGCCATTAAGCAGAAGAGATGATAGATACATCTCGCACCTCACCAAGGGGGAATTACATGCCCGACAACATGCTTTGAAAAAAAAGGAACAACAATCTCGGCTGATTGCTCTGAGGGGCGTTTGTTTAATCCCGACTCATTGTGTTATATGCACACTCAAGTTGCATATTTGAACGCCGTGGCTTTAATCCTGCAAAGGAACATACCACGTTAAATAAAATTCGGAAAGTATATATAAAAACGATTGAGTTTAGGATCTGTCGATAATCACGACTGGGTCCCTACATTTTTTCTCGACGGCGATACCTACTAGATCCCCGACTCCATAATTGATATTGTTTCCCTTTTGCGCTCGAGTCTTTCGGGAGGTGCTCCATATAGTAGAGCTAAATATGTTGCAGGAGCTACAATAGGCTGACAAATTTTGGATGTATTACCCAAAGTCAATTCTGCACGGTGATACAAAATGCAGACAAATTAGATTATTAACACACAAAACAATGGTGGGTTTGGTGTTAACACTTCTAGTAGAATTTTTCAGGATTATGCTTGTCTTGAACAGATAATCGATCCTGTTGAACTAGACAAGCGTTGAGCTGTACCGATAAATTCGACTCAGGACTGTGCTGGTGTATTTAATCTCTTACATCACACGCTACCACCAACGAAGAATTATTCTTTAATATTCACCCTTCTTGAGGTCGGGTGAAAGCACATCGAGATAGCAATCTTGGGCCTGGATTATGGTTAGGAAGTTGACTGCCAATTTGAAGCTGTCTGTGGTGCTTATCGTGGTGTTTCCTGTAATTAGTTTGGTTATCTTCTGAACTAAACAGATTTTTTCGTAGATTAAACCTCTCACAATCTCAATTGGTTAAACCCTAACAACTGACGAAGCTGCAATTCGACGTGTGCCTAATCTGATTGTAATTTTCATGAGAATTAAACGCCACCCAGTCCAAAATTTTTAAGTAAATACTGCGTCATGAATACCATATCATATAGGAACATATTTGCTTATAATTTTTTTTTTTTGCAACAATCTGTTTGCACTCGCAGATATTTGCTTTGATTTTCAGCTGTGCTATTTTTTTCAACAATTATACGATTTATATATGTATTTTTTTCCATTTTTTTTCCCAGCACAAGCGCCGTCAATATTTGCATACCAAGTCAAACAGTCGCTGTATAGCATCCTTGCAGACCATTGTCCATGCCACATTGTTGGCGCTATCAATACGAGTATCCCTGTTGATTTCTCTCCGACTTCTTCTTTGCTGAATTTGCATATTTAATTTGCCTTTAATGAATTTTCGTTTTGACAATTGCCAAAATGCCCCACACACATACAGTTGTTGCATCAATTGGCCACCCACATGGACATGCAACTTGACATGCCACATATTACAATGAGTACTATATTATTTATATATACCTAAATTGAGTAAGTGTCCCCTGAGACCCCAACTTATGTACTCTTTCACTCGCTTTTGCTTTCATTTTGCTGAAGCTGTCGAATTATTTGGTTGCATACTCACCGAATTGGAGTAATGTTAAGTAATGCTAATAAAATAAGTAACATACAAATTTTTCAATTATGTTAAAAAATAACTGGGCTAATATGTTGCACGAGTTGCAAGTTGCAAGTCGACAACACTTTCACGGCCCAAAGCGACTTGCTAATAGGACTCGTTGACGTGCGTCTACTTTTGGTTTTGTTCAGCAGCTCCTACAAGTTACTCTCTTGGCTAAAGAAGTATATGAGTTATTACCTGAAAGATAAAAAGTCTGGTGAGGAAATTTTTTTTGTTTTTATAGCCATTTTATAAGGTATAGCAAATTTTTTTTGAGACATTCATCAGTTTGTGTGCCGATTATTTGAGAAATAAAAAATTGAAAAAAGTTTTTAGATCCTTTGATGTACTCGTACATTCAAGAGCCATTTGTGAGTTTCTATAAAAAAATCCATAAAAAATGATCAAATATGGTACCTTTGTAAGGTAGATGCTTATACTTTGCAATTAATCGGCAACTCAGGAACTACGAATATAACTAATTTTTTGTAAAAGATTTTGCAATAAAATGCCTTAAAATTTGTTGTTTCAAAATCTTTTGATAAGGATTCAAGTCTGAGCTATTGGTGAGATTTTATGGATCCCCTTAAAAAATCGGTAGAAAATCCATTAAAAAATTTGCGTGATAGATGTCATTATCATGCAAGTTTGATATTTAGAATGTTATTCTGAATGTTTAAAAGATTAAGCATTTCAAAGTTTCTAAAAAAAAAATCAATCGGTCCGAGTATTTAGGAATACTACTTTTGCCTAAAACATATGTACTTTGGCATAAAAAGCTGTACATTCTGAGTGTTATAAAAATGCATTCGATTGGAGACACAGTTCTTAAGAACTTTTGCTTAATTTGAAAAAAAGTTCCGTCTCCACTATTATAGGTATACTACTGTGCCCAAAAATCTTTATTTATTCTTCAAAATCAATTTCGTCCCCTTCAAAATAGTCCCCTCCCGATATAATGCACTTATGCCACCGCTACTCGGAGCATGCCAAAAAGTCTTCTTCCGGTATAGCCTTCATTATACATTATACTTTTGCTATTGCTAAATTCAAATCCGAAGTCCAAAATACCACATTATCATGCCAGGTTCCTAAGATAACCTTCAAAGTAACTATTTTTATTTAGTTTTTAAGGGTACGTCAGAACCCAGACTTAATGTGTTCCTTTGGAACTCATCGACCCCAAAGCCATACAGTATATATGGCCTGACCTCCAAATCCAAAATTCGTTCCATACGAAATCTTTTTTAAGTTATGTCTCAGAGGTAACTTCCAAAATAACTCATCTTACAGCCCTTTATTTGATTATGCCAAAATCATTAAAAAAAAATTCTAAGTATTATGACTATATAATAAACTGAAAAAAAAGTAGCTAGGATTTTTCCAAACTAAGTATCTTATCTATTTATTCTTGTTATATACGACCTGGATTCAGCCTGCTTCTAAAATTCCCTACTTTGGTAATTTTCCTAAATAGTTTATTTCTACCTAGTTTTTATATTAATTTTGTGTGCAGTTTGAAACCGAAAGTTTGCGGTTAGGTTAAACTAGTTTTGTTTTAGCCTGATTCCTACAACCTACCTGTTTAAAGGTACTTGATCCCTTTTTACCTAGAAGGTTTGGGCTATAAAATTTGCATACCAAAATGCTTAACTATATGGAACTGAAACATGGTTCGGACCAGATGTTCACTTAAGATCGCTAATAAAACTTAATGCAGGTACACCAAAAGAGCCCTTGCTCCAAAGCAAAGAATTCGAAAAGTAAAGTAAAGTTTATATGGAGTTTTAATTTTAAAATAAATTATCTTTTTTCTTTTAAACATAGTAATGTCCTAGTAGTATTTTTATACAACTGACTCGTTTTTTAACACCCATACGGATTGAATTGCTGTTTTGACTAGGGCCTATGTATATTGAATCCATGCTGAAGATCCATGATTTATCAGCTCTAACAAAACAAAGTTAGGGTATCTAACAAGAACAAATTTTAATGACGTACAGATATTTTTGTAAAGATGTAAGTAAGATGATTAAAGTGTTCCTGTCTTAAGTTATTCTTGAAACAAATCATTAGAGTAATTTTTCGGCTGATACCCATGTTGTGATAAGAAACGGCAGAGTTATTAATGGAAATTAGACTTGGTCACACTTAAAATAGTACAGTAAACGAAGGCTCAATAAGGACGGCTATTGAAAAAAGTATTTAATAGTTGAAACTTTCAGAGATAGTTAGTAATCTTGTTGTAAGTCTAAAAACGAGTTTTCGTATTTGTGGCCAGGGGGTTCGGCACCGTCCCTTGGCAATACATTTTTCTATCAAGTTTAGAGTTAAGAATTAATATTCGATATTGCCGATATTGTTGCAAATAAAATGATCTATCAAACAAAACTTAAATCAAGGTTAATTGGTTCAAGCTCAATGCCTGCTCAATGATCCTCCCTAATTGAAATTATCTACAAAATTTCTTACGATAAACAGATTTCTAACAATCGAATAAAAAATCAAATAGCGATCGGCACTAACACAAAGGCAACCTTGGTCCTTTTTTTTATTGTCGCTTTTCAGTTAATTCCATCATTGAGATTGTTGATCAGTATGCTCAGCAAAGAATGTTCATTAATCACATTTCCTGGTTCTAGAAGAGAATGTTCTGATCAACTTTGCTATAAAAAGTACAGCCGCTAAGCAGACCTGGTCACACTTAAAACCGCCATGGACTAAAATGTATCAAAGATTTCGTAGATCAATGCTCAACAAGTACCAATATACCATTCATAAAATGTTCTAATAATCGCACTCATAGACTTACATTAAGGGCATTGCAAATTCGTGTAAAACGTTTTCTTGACTAACTGCCACACTTTCCTTATTGAGTCTGGAAGCTCTATCTGTGGCAGCAGGAGCATCTCTTTTGGTATTTATGCATATTGACATGAAAAGTATGACCCGTTATTGGCCGTGTGTCTTACTGAGGCAAGTACTGTGTGCCGCATTGTTCTTCTTTTGTTCGTATTAAGCGGCAAGTGCCTGCCTGGTGCGTATTCCTTAAATGACAGACACGCAAGGCGCCGGCGATCACGGGGGCAAAAAACATACCAAGTACCCAAAAAAACATTGCCAACCCCGCATTGCTGCAGGTTACAAGCGGACAGCACGTGTGCAGCTTGTTGCAAAGTATTATTTTTTTCTCTCTCTACCAATGCCTTTACAATTCAAATCGATATGCAAACGCCTAGTTCCAGAAGATACCTTAACATCAGCTAATACTGATAACCTTTATGACAAAATGCACAGTACAAAGTATGCGCGCTCTCTCGATCGGATCGATCGGATGAGCGCTTGCGCTGCAGGTGTAACCGAAGGCGTCACTTGTGCAACTGTCACAAGAAGCCGAAACATAAATTGCACGAGGTTCCACTAAGAGGTAGTATGACCTGGTGCAACTGCAACCCCAGAGCGAGTGCTGTGGCATGTTGCAGGTACAAGTGCTTGGGGTTGCTACGGTACAATAAATTTGTTGGGCTACACGGTGCGGTTTGTTGTGTGACATTTTTATCTAATTGACAAGGTTTTATGGCTCGTATAGCTAGATGTACTTATAGATAGAGCTTGAAAATATTGCGTAAAATTTGCTATATAATGCGCATTGGGGCGTGCCATTGCTTGGGCAACTTGCGGTAGGTGAGTGCTGAACATCAAAGAATGCGGCGGCTTGTTGCACAATCTAATGATTTGTTCTTGGGAATTGAAATCTCTAGATGGGTGGGGTGTAGCTAATCTACAGATTGAGCACTATGAAGTATAGAAAAGAGCAGGCACATCGCGCAATTTCGTTATTCGAATGCATAAAGAAATTTGTTACTTGTTAAGTGACGTCACACGATCGACATTTTGTTGCGCGCTAACGTTTGGCATGGAAGTTTTTTGTGTAATGGTTTGAGGGAATATCTTATAAATGTTGTAATTCATTTATATAGGGATCATCAATAAATTACGTGACCCTGATTTTCTTTAAAATAGACCCCCTCCCCCTTGTGACACAGTAATGGAATATTTTTAAAGAATTTTCATACGATTTTTGTGTCTGGAGGCGCTTTGTCTGACTTCCCTCTCTTCTGGAGCTTCACGTAGTTTATGAATGATCCCATAAATATACATATAATAGTTTTTATTAGAATACCCTCAACTTAAAGGTAAGGTAAGGTTATATCCGAAAAAATTATCTCAAATATCTTGTCACAGAAGTGTCCGGTCGTCTGACTGTACAAATACAAAGATCTTGGAGACCATACAAGGAATACTTTCTCGATTCTCGTCAATATCCCGACCCTTTCCCCCGTGAGATTTTGCAGTTTACCTCTCTTATACTCTTTGTTTTGATAGTATGACAATAAATTTATTTACTCCTCCCAAACAAAATACAGTCTAGCCTTTTAACATTTTCAAGTGCATCAAACTTTAGCTCTGGTAGATTGTCTACGGCCCTGGGTAGAGAGAAAATCCGGATCTGGGGGGAAAAATGTACCGGCCTCTCTATTACACATTTATTTTAAATCACGACAGTACGACACTAATTACCTGACAAATCCGGGCCCCGGGAAAATCCCCACATTCTCCTTCCCGCTCGACGGGCCTGATCATCGCAATGGCCTGTTTCAATAATAAATATCTCATTATTTCTACAATTTTTGAACCTGAGTTTCCAATGCATTGGAATTGTGTCCAAAATGTACTCCAGATTTGGATGTACCGCTCAAATAAAAGATTTTACTTTGAAAATAATTATTTATTTGACCTACCAAAACTATTAACAATAATCTATAGAACGCGTGACGTAAAGAAAGTCAAAAGTTGCCCAAGAAGAGTTACCTCCTCTTTTATTTACTCGATGATCGTAGACCACCAAGTCCGAAAATTTTTGGCTTGTCATGCGCGCTGAAAGTGAAAATTTCTATAACTAAATTCCGCACCGTATTAATTGAGCGCGTTAAAATGCCAGCCTAACTATTAAAGTTAGTTAGACTTAGGCCTACTCCATAAAAGACTGCCACGGGCACGCTTATTAGTTCGGCCTGCCTGCCTGTAGCATCATGACTGTCCACTTCTAGTCAAGCGTATCCGTAGCCTAACAAGGTAGCGCCGGCGCGCGGCATAGACTAAAGAGTCCCAAATGAGCGCATCAATTGGTCAAATTTTGCCAAGTTGTAATAAACAAGATTTTTCATTGCGATATTTGCTACGGGACACTGCTCCTCAATGAGCATGCCGAATTGCTCCTGACGGCGGCATAGCTCTAAGGCTATGTGGATTTACCTGTTTTTCTAGGGTCTATTGTTTTGCCGATTTAGATAAGATACTTATGGTTAGAGAGCGCTGTTCACTTTGTGCTGACAAATTGTAGCGACGATCTTTGGATTTTTGCAAATTTTGCTCCACTTTTGTGGTAGCGTGTGGTTCTAATCCTGTTTAGCCTTAGCCTTTGTTTTGTCTGCTGGCGCTTGAGTTAAGTTTGTTTGCATTTCCGCCCATGTTCCGGTGCGGCTTAAGAGCTGCCAAAACCCTATAATCAACTTGTTAGTGGCTTTAGATGCTTGTTGATAGCCTAGAAGCGGACTCGCCGACTTTTCTATGCTATCTCGTGGCCAAATCTTAAAGCAGCCATTTTTTAAATGCACTTCCAAGCTTCAAGCAAACAAAGACTCTGAACTCACCACCGTTTACCATTGGCCGTGCCACAGCTGTGAGTGATTGTGAGCACGTGCTGCCTGCGTCGGCTGCACGGTCCCTCGACCCTGTGGTCAACATACCCAAGCAGGCCAACAGCCAACTGGCGCACAGGCAACTTGTTTGCTTGGGCAACAACCACCAGCACCGACAGCACTTACCTGTCTCTTACCTGCCGTGGTAAGTTTCTGCGCGCGCGTATAAATAGTGCCCTCAGTTTAATCCTGCAGCCAGACACTCGCCAGCAGTTGCAGCGAGCACATCGTGTTTAGTTCAGTCGCCGCAAAAGTAACTCAATAAAACTCTAGACAAAATGTCGTCCAGTGAAATCTATCGTTATTACTACAAGACGTCGGAGGATTTGCAGGGCTTTAAGGCCAGTGCCGCGGAGCCTTACTTTAATCCCATGGCTGCTTATAATCCCAGCATGCAGCACTATCAGTTCAACTGCAATTCTTTGGCCAGCTCCAGCAACTACTTATCTGCCAATGGTTTTATCAGCTTTGAGCAAGCCTCCTCGGATGGCTGGATCACCTCCTCGCCGGCCAGTCATCGCTCTGACAGTCCTGAATATGTGGATTTGAACACCATCTATAATAATGGCTGTCATAATATAGGCCAGCAGACACCGCAATATGCGCCTTCTACGGAGCAGCCGCCTGCGCCACTGCCCGCTGTCTTGCCCGTGTTGGGCTCTCCCAATGTGGGCACCTGCAAGAGCATCCCAGCTATACCAGCAACAACCAGCAGCTCCGCTACAAACAGCACCGCCACAACATCCACTGCAGCCAAGCCCAAACGCAGCTATACACGTAAAAATCAAAAAGTCACTCCTGCCGTTATTCCCACGCCCGCCATTGCTGCTCCAGTAAACGCCACACCCGCCGCAGTTAATCTCTATGCCGATGAGTTCCAGCACTTTGATTTTGACAATTCTGCGCTATTCGATGACAGCGTGGATGATGATGAGGACATGCTGATTTTTGGCAGCGGTGCTGAGAATTTTGATGCCAATGATGGCTCCTTTGAGCTAGGCGACTGTGACAGCGAAGATGCCGCTACAGCTGGCAATGGAGCTGCTACAGGCAAGAAGCGCCGCAATAAGCAAATCCCTCCGGTTGTCAAGCGTAAGCGCCGCCTGGCGGCCAATGCACGCGAACGCAGACGCATGCAGAATCTCAATCAAGCCTTTGATAGACTGCGTCAATATTTGCCTTGTCTGGGCAATGATCGTCAGTTGTCCAAACATGAGACACTACAAATGGCCCAGACCTACATCTCCGCTTTGGGAGATCTGCTGCGTTAAGGCGGTGCTGCTTCAGAATTGGAGCCTTGCCAAAAGTTGTACCTTTTTTGTATATATTGTATTATGTGCGTTTAGATAGAGTTTTCAATCAGCCCAGTAGAAAATTATGTTTTAAGTATTATTGTTTTAGTTAAATAACTTAAATGGAAGACAATGATTAAGACTTGGTAATATTAGTGATAAATAAAAGAAAAATTAAACCAAAAATTTGTATCTTTTGTATTTTATTTAAAATTTTCATGAAATTTCTGGTGAACAATGAAAAGTTTTTATTTTTAGGTGGTTATTTTCAAGACATTGTGTCACAAACTAAAACGAAACGAAATCCAGTTTTTTATTTTAAGAAATAAATATATTATATATTATATATAATATATAGGGAAATTATTGGCCCTATTAATCCACATTTTAATTTTATTTTTATTTTACTTTAATAATAATTAAGTGTTTAATCGGCGAGTTTTTGCGAGTGATATCAACCTATGCTTTTTAAAGAATTTAGTAAATTTAATTTATGCTTTTAAAGCTGTAAGAGCCTTTCTGATATTTTTTATTTATTTATTGCATATATTTAATTAAACCATATTTAACATTTTTAAATAATAATTATAATTTAGAATATTCTTATAAAATTACGTTTTTAAATTTTTTATTATAAAAATGGAGAAACAGGATTTTTTTGTTGCAATTTATAAACAAAAATTTATCATAAATTCAATTAAATGTAAAAATTAGAATTTTTTGATAGCAATAAAAAATTACTTTTTATTTATTATTTCGGATAGTTTTTATACATATTTTAACTTGAACAGTCAGTCACAACTGCCGCCCTAACCTAACCTGAACAATTTTTAATCTCAACTCTTGGAGAACGGCTTGCGGAAGCTCTCTAAAGTTCGTCGACAGGAATTAGGAATTTTAATCTTCTTTGTTATACATTTTTTTTTTAATAAAACAATAATTTGTGAATTAAAAAAGGTTAATTTAGTTTATTTGGTGTTTGTATATTGTTTGGGTTCACTGGAGCACCATCAATCCTGCCATTTTTGTTTCACTCATAAAATTAACTGATTGTCTACAAATAAACGTAATAAAAAAAAATAAATAAATTTGAGATTGTTGCTTAATTTTACTGAAGTGGAGTCAAAAATATCCATACTTCCAAATATTAATCGCTTGTCTGATCAAGTGATTTTAATTCTCTGAAATAACAAAAAAAACATTTTTTATTATTAATACTTCGCTCACTCGTCTAGATCTTTGTTTTCTTCCAATAATTTATTTTTGTGGCGAATTCACGAAATTGCATTATGTGCAAATATTGATCTGATCATATGTATTTTATACAGAAATCAAAACATGAATTGTATGCAAAAATCGCAGAATTCCTTTCTTCTTAAGAAAACTTTCTTGGAAAAGAATAACTAAATCAATATTAATTTCTAAAATTGATGAAATTGTAAATTATCCTACCGAGTTTTTAAATTCACTTGATTTGCCAGGAATGTTAGGAGTGGCAACCACTCCAACCAGATGTTGGCCGAT
This sequence comes from Chymomyza amoena, assembly GCA_037043745.1. Classification (NCBI taxonomy): domain Eukaryota; kingdom Metazoa; phylum Arthropoda; class Insecta; order Diptera; family Drosophilidae; genus Chymomyza; species Chymomyza amoena. Next base: position 124,466 of record JBAMAX010003775.1, read on the forward strand.
TCTCAGGCCTGCCCAATAAGCACACAAAATTTCATGAGAATCAGTCTAGCCGTTTCGGAGGAGTATGTTCACACAAAAACCAATATTCACAAAAATGCGTATATCTCACGAACCAATTCACATAAACACATCGCAATAGGCTTAAAACCTCCGCATTGACCTCTAACACACGCAAAAATCAGATTTCAAATTCATCGACGTTTATAATTTTTTTGTTTCCTTTCGACAAAAACTATTAACTAAAAAATATTAGTTAATCTGACAATGTACAATATGCCAACCTAAATTAAAAAAAAAATTGTATTGGAAAATCAAATTGTCCTTTTTAGTATTTTCGTCGCAATTTTGTTATATTTTCTCAACCTTAAACAATCCTCCGTAAGCTTCAAAGGAACATAACATTGTGACACGAGAATTTTATATATACATAAGATAATAATTTTTTTTAAATATCGATAAAATATTCTCGTTACTGAAATTAAAGAAAACGTGGAACAGTTTAATAGTTGAATAGCGGGCTTCAATAATTTTATAATAAACGAAAAAAGCTCATTTTGGTGGGGATTTTGTTTAAAAAAAATAAGAAACTATTAAAAATAAGAGTATCTCCAAAAATGTGCAGTCAATTATTTAACTCTTTGAAATAATGTAAAACTGTGCATTTGGCTTGTGCCAAAAATTTGCTTGAATAGTAAATGCCATATCATTAACCATATTATTCAGGACCTTAATTCTACCTTGTGAGAAGCGTCCAATACTTTTGTATCGATTGATGTTAGTTTCAACAATTATTTCGAAATGGGGATTCCGTCACAAGTTTTTTTTTAACAAATTAACACCAACATTAACGTTGCTTATATAAAAAAGGGCCTCCGCCCCTGCTTGCTTTATGCTGTAAATCCCGTTCCTGTAGAGGTGGGCAATATTAAGATTTAGTTAGCTGCTTAGTAGCTTAAAACAGTCTAGGTAGTGATAGCTCGGACGGTAGGTCTGGAAACACGGACTAATTTCGGCCTGGATTTAACTATAAAATTACTTACTGACTCTATGTGGTTAATTTGAGGTCTTCCCATAATGAAGGGGAATGATTGAGCTTCATTAATGGTTGTAGTTAGCTAACTAACAAATAGTGCGTCGGACAGTGCCTAGTCTCTTAGAGAGGGGACTTATAAGAGTGCCGTGGTGTGTGATGAGTGATCAGAGAGGCCCAGCACTGTCAGACCATACCCCATAGGTATGTTCTTTGTTATGTTGTCGAAATTGGGATAGAGATGAGGTGGCTTCATAGGTTTTACATAAATGCTGTGCTTAGTATGCCCAGAAACCCAACGAAGTTTTATATTTATACGCAGTCGCTTAGGAGTAATGTTGAATTTTCTGAAACTATATAATTTAACCACGCATTTAGAACGAAGTCCTGAACTGACAGAAAAATCGTCACGTAACAAAATGAAATATGAGGTGTGTGTATGCGTAAAGTATATACTTATAAGGATAGCTGAGTGGACCATTGGCCTAAAAACTTTTAATATCTGATTTTTTAGTTGAACCAAGTTTTTCCAACTTTTTACTATTTGCTATATAATTTTTTTTATTAAATTTTTTAACAAAATTACTTTAAATTTTAAATTATTTTTTATTTAATGTATAAAGTTTAGTAGTTTGTATATGATTTGTTTACTTTAATACTATTTTCTACGTTATGAATTGTTAATAATATTCATATATTCTGTATATTTTAATAAAAAATATTTCACATAAAATAATAAATAAAACTATTTTTTATGCAGTTTTTTTTTTATTTAATATAATATTTAATAATATGTATAATATATCAAAAATGATTTTTTATCCAAATATCAAATGAAATTTATACTATTTGGCTTGAAAAATATCTAATAAGCGAAGGGAACTTCGTTCTTGACGGAGGTCCCATACTGCTAACTATAAAACTTGTTAAACTCTTTTTGGTTAAAAGACTTCAAGATCTTTATAGCAAGATCTAAAACTACTGATTGCAACCAATTAGGAACTTTTTTTGTCAGTTCATACAACAATGGATTCAAAAGTTAAAGAAGTCAGCAATCAGTGGGCAATTTCGAAGCTGCAACGTTTAGTGACCATTTTTGCCCCATGGCGACACTAACAAGAAGTGACAAATTGATGGTGTTAATGCTCATTAACTTATTTAATGCAGATACAGATATGCAACTATGGTCACTAGCTACTTAAGCTTTTGGTTGTGGTCAAAACCCCAAAAACCTCAGCCAATTATCGACATGACAAATTTTTCAACATTTATTTCTTTTCACGAGTGCTGCCGCAACCGACAAAGAAAAACCCACAAAATATGCACAGGGCGACGGCTAAGCCACGATACCCGAAGACCGATGCACGGACTTATCCCAAGTCCAAACTGAACCCAATGCATAATAATAATACGTGTTAATAATGCTCAGGGAAGCTGTCTATAAATTGACAAAGACATGCAAGGTGACTGTAACTGCCGCTGCTGTAGCTTCTGCTGCGGTTGCCAAAAGCTGCTTGGGGTTGCATGTAAGCTGTGGCACTCTGGATCGAATCGGATCGGATCGATCGAACGATCGCTCCATTCATGAATTCTAACTAATTGTATTGCGGCGCAGTTGCAGCAGTGTGTCTGTGTGTATGTGTCTGTTGCAGGCAGCTGCATGCAGGTGGCACAGAAAGGTTGCACAAAGCCCGAGATTTGAGCTTGGGCAGGAAGAAGTAGCCACAGCCGAAATCAGCATCGGGCCGCATCTTTTGTTGTTTGGTTTCATGGCGAGTCGGTGCCAAACAATTTGTGTAATTGACAAATTGACGGCGACGCATTGTGCGGAAGCGTTCAAAGCCGTAAATTGTCGCTAACAAGGAAGAATGATGCGATCCGAACGCAGCAGGATCGCCACGGCAGGATATGGGGGCAGCTTCTATAATTGCCGGCTAGCTGAAACGCCCGCGCTCGCGTTCACTAAATTAAGTCATTAACGATTTAACGAAGCTGGCTTTTGTGGTGCAGTCTTGATCCATCCCAAGTCTCCGCGTAATAATTATGTGAATTTCATTTTGATTATAAACCGAAAATCCGCACAACTTTTTTTTTTTATTTTGGCGACGCCCGAAAATGATTTTATAAAACAAATAAGCGCTGCCCCAAGAACAAAATCAACCGCCACCGGTTCATAATTCCCAGAGTGTGGCAGTCGATCACAGGAGCTGCAGCGGCAGCGGCCTGGCTATCAACAAATTGGTTTTGAATCTTCTGAATGATTGAATGGCCTGCTGACGGAACCACGTAGTACACTGGTTTTTGATTCAAACATTTATGAATTGACCGCCTTATAAGAGCTTAAGTCCCCTTTGTCGGTTATCCGCCAACGATCATCGATGCGCAGTTGTCGAAGTCGAAGTCCAAGTTCAGTTTCAGTTTAAACGATTTGTTTCCCTTTGTTTTTGTTGCCCTTTAAATACGCTCTAAACTGGGGAGAAATAGGGCTATATTCATTCCTCGAATTGTTTGGAACGTTGAGAAGCAATCGAGTATGATCCTAGCTGCGGCTTTTGTCAAGAATAGAAAAACTGGAATTCTGAATTTAACCTTCCATTCAATGAATAAAATTCTCTGGCGGTCCTCTATTCATTATCTAACTAAATAGAAAAAGCTTCTGAGTATTCCGAATTTCGCGTTTAGAGTGGCTCATATGGGTTGACTTAATATGGGTTCTACTTAACTAATAACAAAAACTATTAAATTTCCGAAAATAAAGGAATGGAGAAACAAATTTGAATCCGCCAATGATTATATTGACATGGTCTCATCTACAAAGAACTCTTGATTTTAAAGACCCAAAAAAAGTTATGTCGATAACTTGAGATTCGAGGAAATTTGCGGCTCATATTAATTTTTGGCACATCCGTGACAAATCCCCATTCAGATCATTCAAATTGAATGAGTTACTTCTACTACTGCGGTTGTCCTCTTCTCCTCGTGCAGCATAGGGCTTCGAATCGAATGAGTACTTTCCATATACTTAAGCAAAATTTCTTAAACCCAATTAACGCCAGTGGTAAGGGCATCCCATAGTTGAGCTTAAGTAACTTCTCCCTTTTTGATTTTTTTTTCGGATGACGCCTTGTTGTTGCCCGAATTCGGAGGGCCGTTGCATGCGACTGCTGAAAGCAGATCAGCCCAACACTTAACTTAATTTGGCAGCCACACTCTGGAGCGTTGTTCTGTGTAATTATTGGCACAATACTGTTCTGGTGTTTGGGTACGGGGTATTATTTTTTTTTTGTTTTTTGGGGTCGAGATCTGGACCGTTGTTATGTTTCGCGTATTTGTTTTGGCAAGTAATTTTGGCTGAACTGTCTACAAATTGATCGAGAAGCGCCAAATCGATCACCTTGCCCATATAATAAAGTTTAATTCAATAGGCGCGAGACTTTTGTGAGAAATTGATACCACATTGAGATAAAACATAAGCGCGAAAAGTTGAGCAGGAAACTGGTTCTCTTATCGTTGCTGAAACGAGGCAGACATTGAAATAATACTTAATAATCCTTTATTTTTATTTGATATTTTTTAAAATTTTTTCTTTGGCATTAGATAGGATTAAAATTAACAGACTTTCGAAGCAGCGAATTTATCTATATTAAAGATCCATACGCAGCATGCCAAAATTTCGCACTGAACGACAAAACTTCATGTAAAAAAATTTTGTGTGTTTTTTTTCAAATGAAGTTTTGTCATCCCTTGCGAATTTTTTGCATGCTTCGTATTGGACTTATGTTGATAATCACAACTCGGTTGTAAAATTGTGTGCACTAAAACAATAACGAAGGATAAATGAAGCAATTATTAGTAAATAATTTTTTCACTTGTAAAAAAATGAATTTTGCCAAGTATTTAGAAACAATCACGGAAAAGCTACATATCGATTCGGTTCCGGCTTGAATCAGAGATGAAATCATAACCGAATATTCAGTACCAGCCTAAATCTAATCTGGTTAAGCACATGGAGTTCAGGCCGGAAACTTAGATTGAAAGATCACTTACGAATTCGGTAAACTTTTCAAAAAGCTCTCTTTTGAACTCATTTGCTCCGAATGGCCCATCCTACACATTTAAACAAATAGGCTAAACGAGTATTTGAAAAACAATTTTTTTTTCTAAATTTTGATAAGCATTTGGGTTTCCTTACGAATTGTACACAAAACCAGGTTAGGCACACTTTAAAAAAAAAAAAAATCGATAAGTCGCAGAACAATTTTAGATGTCATTGTAAGGATTTTTACGTCAAAAATGAAATAAGCAAATCATCGCTAAGATATTTAGAGAGACAGTCAAACCATGGAAATTCGTTGGCTCTTAACTTACTGGACAATAGCTTGCATATTAGACGTCTGGAAAGATTTCATATTCTGGACCTTCCAGATAGATTTGTATAATAATGTAATAATCTTTAGCAAATAGTTTTATTGTATATTAATTAGACTCACTGAAACACAATCAATCCCGTCATTATTTTGTTGTTACTTATAAAATTTGTTGTCGCATTATATATCTTTGAATTTTAATTACAGTGCGTGAAAATCGGTTAAAGCGATATCCTAAAACTCCATCAATTGCAAAAGATTTGTGGATATCTTTACAATTTTTATTTGTTTATTTGTTTTTTTGCAATCTTCTCATGTGACAGATTGCAAAAAAAAAACAAATAAACAAATAAAATAAACATTGTAAAGATATCCACAAATCTTTTGCAATTGATGGAGTTTTTAAGATAGTCGCTTTAACCGATTTTCACGCACTGTATTTAAAAGTTCAAATATATATAATATATTTCCTGACTGAGTATTGTGTCAGTCGCCCTTGGGAGGGGCATGGGGATATCTATTAATAAATGTTCGAAGAGAACCAGGACCTACAAGCTTATAGCCAGAATCCGAAGGGCCTAGTCTTTAATTAATATAGATTTTCTTTGGCAAATAGCAAATAGAGCTTAAATAAATAATACAAATTTCATAAAACCTATAAAGTTAATAAGTGAAGTAAGAAATTGTACAGGCACAAAGACAGAAATACAAAAAACTATAATTATAGCACCTCGAAGTTTATCCTTATATTTACATTTAAATTTCTTTTAGTGTCACGAGCATTTCTTTATTGGCGCTTTCTTTGATCTTCCGATTATGTCAACGATTTCCTTTTATTTTTATAAGTCTTATTTTTGTAAGTACTCCGTTGTTCTTTTACTTTCCATGCCAAAATTCAGGCCAAAAAAATGCAGCACTGACCGATCAAACAGTCACGTAAGATTGTTTTGAGGAAAATCCAACCTTTTTTCATTTATTAGGCTCACAGTATCCACGCATTAATAATCTAGTGTTGTGATGGAATTAAAACATATTTGCCTATACACCTACTTACGGTATTCCTGTTCCAAAAAAAAAGTACAAATTTCTAGGCTGAGCTTAAAAGAAATTAAAAAGGGGTCTAGGTTAATAAAAATGTTCTTCTTCGGAATTGCAAACAAATTACTCTTTAGGCCTATAGGGTTCCGGAATTAAAACATATTTGGCTATACACCTAGTTCTGTAGAGGATAGACGCATTCAGAAAAACCGTGTAAAAAAGACGTGTAAGTCTTTAAGCTGCTTTTTAAAAAATTTGGTTAATATTTCTTTTACAAAATTTTATTCAAATAACTTTTTAAATCGTGTTAAATTGAATGCAATTGTACAACATTTTTTCTAGACAGTTCTAGAGTAAAAACAGCATTGGGAGTGTTTCCAAATGTATCGATCTTGATTAAAATTTAGCATTCTTAGTAGCAAAATAATTAAGCAGGCTTGCTTTTGTAGTGTGGAATTTGACCGTGAAGTTCTTTTAGTTATCAGAACCAAGAATTTTTCGGAAAAAGGATTTTTTACATTTTATACAAATAGTCGCCAGTCAGTCCAAATAGTCGTTAAAAGGATTGCACTTCGGTTTCTATATGATTTGGTTTTGACTGTACAAGTGTTTTCGAGGTCTGGAGATAACACTGAAAACTTGAGTCTTGCTTAAAAACTCAAACATCGATTCGTCAATCGATAGTTTTCATACTTATTCTACTGAATACCTATTGCCCTATGTAAGAAGATTTTGAAACTTTTGATAGTTTGATGCTCCATATTCTTGTAGTTTATTTCCTTCAAATGTTTTTAAAATGTAATACTCCAGCATAAATATTTGTATTTGTCAATTATATAATCCAGAAAATATGCACTCCTCAAGGAAAAAGGCACTTCTCGACTAATCTAAAAACAATTTTCATGGCAATTTACTTTGTTTTCTTACAAAACATTTTCTCATGCCTTTTTGGGCACAATTTTCATTAAAAAAAAGGAAATTGTATAGATTTTGACTGGCAACTATTACAAAAAAGAAAAACACCAAACCACAACATTACATTACATTGTATACCACTCAGACATCTTGAGCATCGGTTTCCGTTTCCGCCGCATTGTTTTGGCATTATTGTGTGAAATTTTTGCGCTAATCCTCTAATTATTGCACAATAATTGCCCAATGTGGCGCAAATGCAGACTCCAAGTTTGCCAGCCGATATATAAGGGGACCCAAAAAACTGTGCCGACGATCCAATGATTGATGTAAGTCATGGACTGACTGTAATACATCTTACAGAGCTACAAGTCGCGTGTGCTTATGGCTGCGAGTGACCGTGTGTGGGCCCATTGGGTTTTTGGCCAAATGATGGCAATTGCAATTATTAAGTCATAAAACTGACAGCCAGGTAAAGTCCCAGAACTGTAATTAGCGACACCAAATCACGCCAACAACGCCCACTTTGTGTGCGGTCCTTGAATCTTGTAAAGAAACCGAAAGGATATTAAACTAAATGCCGCAAAGGTCTGCTGATCATTACAGTCAAAACTTACCTGCTCAAGAAAGTAAGAGTAAAGAAAATAACTATTTAAGATTTGTTTGTTTAAGGAAGTTTGATAAAAGGAAGCAAACACAGCCCAACCAATTAATGGTAACTAGTAGTTGGTAGGCAGCGCAAAGATTTGTTACGCTGCTGGAACGCACAGACTACATTAATTAGCCAGCGACTCCGATTACATTTGGATAGGCAAGGATCTCATCTCAAGATCCACATTTAACCGTTACACGTTGACAAATAATTCGCACGGCCGGTAGGTAACTCAATTAGCCACACAGACGCATCGCTACAGTTGACTGATTTTGATTGTTGGCCAAGAAATTTTTGGCCAAGTAGGTGGCAGCCAGCGCTGACTGACGATGAACTGACATTAAAACATCAAAGTCTTTGCCCACCGACCATGCCAAAGAATATCTCACGCTGCAGCCAATGAACGGGTCTTGTTGAGCTAAAGTCAGCTTTTGGGTTCAACGCATCCTCTCATTGTGATCCTTCAGTGAAAGTGCATCAAAAATCAAAGTCGTTGTTGATTTTTTGACAATTTTTGCGTGGCATCAAATTAACACAACAAAAACTAAAAGATGCTACCAAAAATCCTTAAAAAAAATACAACATGATCAAAAAAATAAATAAAGGGAGGTTTGATTAAGGAGCGCCGAAGCTTTAATACTCTTAAAGATATAATTTTTGCACGAGATTTTTTTTTGGAGTACGATGTAAAATATACAACTTGACATTATATTATCGGGACACTACGGGATAACCATCATCTAATTTCCATGTTGGGTATTTTACCTCAAAGTATAGATCCGAAAAGCTGCTTTAAATATGTTTTCTTAAAAAGCATTCATGTGCCCATCCATCACAAAAGGGGTCATATATAAGTGTCCTTAAACCTGAAATTTAAAAAGCATTGTTGTATTGTTGTGCTCTTCCAAAGTTCGGAGATCTTGGAAAAATTTGTTTGCCAAACAATCTTGTTTTCGAAATTACTTAGGAGCTGCTCTTTTTTTCGAGGGATAAGTGTGCTTAAACCTGAAATTTAAAAACTATTGTTCTATAGTTGTGCTCTTCCAAAGTTCGAAGATCTTAAAAAAATTTGTTTGCCAAGCAATCTTGTTTTCGAACTTACTTAGGAGCTGCTCTTTTTTTTCGAGGGAGTAATATTTATTTAAGATCAATATTGCGATAATTTCTAGCAGAGCTTAGATACTCTGTTAGGTATACGATATCTAAAGGCCTTATAAGAAATTTTTTAACTGAAATTGCCACACGCAAGCCATCGCTTTGTCACGTTAAGAGTTAAGAGGTAAGAGCTACACAGTCCGTCCATCTTCTTAGCAGAGATTCTTCTCGGCTGCGCTTGGTCTGTAATTTTTGTTGGCATTGGGTCATTTGATACAGTTTTCCAGCTCATTTGCTTGTAATTGGGCACCAACGCCACAACTCGCAGCGCAGAGCAGACCAGAGCAGAGCAGAGCAGAGCAGGCTCCACATTAAAACGTCTTCGGTCTGTGTCTTGGCTAACTGTCTGATGACTTGGCTCTGTCTGTCTGGCTGCCAACTTTAGCTCAGGTTGACGACTTTTCAAATTATCAGTAATATATTTTGGAACTTATACAACATATACGTTATACCATATACTGGTACATATTTATTAATAAGGATTTCGTGTGAAAAATGCATCAGGGTGTGCTCATATTTTGCGTTTAAGCTCAGCTCAGCAGGCAGGCAACAACAATACCAACAACAAGCCGAACCACTTCGAGGACCAACAGCAGCCAATTTAATGTCAACGACGTCGGTGGCTCCTGGCATCACTTCTTTAACTTTAACAAGTTCGAAATTCTTGCCCCTTTTTTGGGATTTTTTTTGTACCTTGTAATTTTTGCTCACCTGCATTGATCTTTTTTTAGTATTTTTTTTGGTTGTCGCGTTGGTGAACTTAATCCGTTGGCCCCAATTATTCAAGTAATTAAGTATTAATGTGCGAAATTTTATCACCTTTTGGAAGGTTAAACGGCTGTACAAGCCGTGATTTTCCAATTGATTTGTGTTTAAACGCTTGTGAAAGTGGGGCTTCTGGCAACTAATTTGCATGATTAACTGTGCGTTATTGTTTTTGTTGTTGTTGTCCTTCTTATACAATAATCCTTACGCCTGATTAAGAGTGAAAGTGTGCTAGCGACTCAAAGTTGAGTTTCATCGATCAGATCGAAAAATTTGGCACTTATTAAAATAAAAGTCTCTTTGTACTTTGTGCATTAACTGTACCTACTAACTCCGAGAAGGAAAGGACTCAGAGCCCTCAACCTTTATGCTTAACTGATCAGGATGTGATAAAGAAATTGCTTTTGTCATGTCCGTAAAACTGTTTGTGAAGAAACTTCTGTATACTTAGTTATGTAGAGCAGAATATATAAATGCTGTTTACTTTTTAGGATACCGCCCCTATACCAACAGTTTATAGAAATCGATTGAGCTCTGGGAATTATGAGTAGTACTTGATGAATTTTAGTCGGCATGTCCCATTATTTTGTAACGAATTAGGTCTATTTGGTAATGTTATCCTTATAAGAAAGAGCCAAAAGTTGCTTAAAAAAGAAAAGACAAATTTAATCTGCGTTGCCAATTCGTTTTACGATACTCAACAAATTATATTAGGAAGTGGCAAGAGACTTACAGGACATTACATTAGCAATGGAGTCTAGGAGCTCCGCCCCCTGTATTCATCGCACTTTGACCCCCTTAAGGACTTTTATATTCATTTCAAAAAATCCAAGTACTTTTTCGAATTTGTAAAAAAGACGTGATTCTAAAATACACTCTGTACCTGGTATATAAACAAATTCAAAAAATAAAAATCAATTTTTATATTTAAGACTATATTAGCCTACACATCGGATATGGTGATAGTTTAAGGATAATATTTTTTTTTTCAATATAATTTTTTAAGCTTTCATTCCATTTTAAGAATTTTATATGCGCAGCTCGAAATTCTCCTACGGGAGAACGGGGATAGATATTGAAATGAATCAACAAACTACATGTACCTGACTATTAAGAGAATTTTTTAAATTTGGGATATACGTAGTTCTTAGTGTCTTTGAAATCTTTGTGATCATAGGGACTGATAGGCGGTCGGACATGCAAATATGGTTATATCGACTAAACTTTTGATTGTTGATCAAGAAAATATTTACATTAAGAGGTCTGCGATATCTTCTCCTCACCAATTACATACTTTTGCACGAACTTATTATGTAGGGTGGGCCATCTGTTAGTTTGGCTGTAAAACGTTAATTAATCTTGAACTTATGTCAAATCAAGACTAAACAATTTTTCGCATCATATATATTTATAACAATTTAAATTTGTCAATTTTTAAGGTAAATGTGGTAATACATAGTATATAATTGCGTATACCTTATACAATTTTTCAACCGATTTTTAAAATTGGGACACAGTAAAATAACTATAACTTTTATTACTTTGTCAAGTTTTGACCGGATAGCATTTTATAGCGTAAATTTTTAAAAGAGCAGGATTAGAATCCCAAACAGTGTAGGGATAAAGAACACCTAGTAAAACATGGTGTCCACAGCTTTCCCAAATCTAAAATGCAGATCGTTTAAATAGTTCCCGCAAAACTACAATATAAAATATAAAATCGGCTCAGGATGGAGTATAGAAGGACATGCACCTGAACATGTTATAAATCTTTTATGATAATCGCTTCGGCTTATTTTGTGGAGTCTTAACTTCATTGGCGAATACTCAGGGATGGGTTCGGTTTCGGACTCCCCTAAAGCTCGAATAATGCGATGAATATATATATATATACATACTTTTTGGGGTGGAGAGCCCCGCCAAACTTAGATCCGCTTCTACTTAACTTATTATAGACTTGCACTCTTTGAAATATAGAACAGCGTTCACGCCGAATTTTGTGATTTGCACCACTTCACATTGAGAATATAGGTAATGCCCAAAAGAACATGCCATTTTAAAAATTCACTGTATAGAAAAACTATGTTTCCTAAGGACACACCTTCAGGCGCCCTTGCTACTGTTTTTATTTAGGCAATTTTATAGAACCAAATACTGATTCTATCATGTCCTGAATTTACAAGAAGTCATGAAGAAACCAGCTTAAATATTAATAACGCCTTATGTCACTATAATTGAAGGAGCTTATTTGCTCCTTTTAGCTATATCTGAACTGTTTGTTTTTAAGAGCAATGAGGGTGCCCAAAATCCCTTAACGCAGACTAGCTTATGCTACCTTTGGTTGTTTACAATTTTTCCAAATTTATGCTTAGAATTTGGCTAATAAATCGTTATACTTAATAAATTACCGACCACCGTGGTGTAAATAATTCAAAAACATTTTCCACATCGCCGTATCCAAATAAAAACAGTTCAACAAAAACTAATGACAGACTTCATTTACATTCAAATGGATCTATAGAATATACAAATAAATAATGAACTTTTTGAGAAAAATGTAAAATTTTACAGAGTCCGCAATTCAATTAGAAATCGCTGCGATGCAACAAAAAATTGAGCAATAAAATTCGATTTGGTTCACGCGGTATCAAAGCGCTGGAGCAGCATCAAAAGGACACACAGCAGACCGCAGTTCAAAAAATAGAGTAATGAATCAGTAGAATGCTTTAGTCCTGGGCAATAAAATGCCTATCTAATGTCAGGACTCTTAGTGTCATAATGTGTTGTAAGTGGTGGCCTTTGTTTTGTGCGTACGCACAAAAGGACTCGTTGGGCTAGGGCAAAGCAAACCATTGTCTGTGCCATTGTTCGGTAACTTCTCAAGGACCTGCGCACTATGGGAACACCCGCGCGGTTCTCAGCATTCTGTGCTGCCGGTTAGTTGCGACCACAATTTGACTTTTGACCACCAACATAAAATGTTGACAGGCGGAACACGCCTCTAAAATATTGAGCACGGAGGGTTCCTTGCGATCCCATGGATGTCTTTCGTTGCTTGATGCTCATACTAACTTGGTTGAAATCAGTTGATTGCCTTTTGACAGTTATGAGTTGGTCCCAAGTCGTAATCACTTTGCTATCTTGATTTTCGGCAGATTTTCATGTGCTCCTCTCAACTCGCTAGGAATTTATTGTTATTGACAATTTTCCTGGGTGGAATCACACGGATTATATCTACTAATTGCACATGGAACTGTTTCCTTTGACGGCAGAACATGTTGCGGCATTCCTTGTGTGTTGAGCAAGAGTTTTTTATTAGCAATCAGTCGATATTAGGTGGGGTCTTCTGTTGAGAATTTTATTTGCGTAATACTAAGAAACGAAATAAGTATTGGAAAAAAATTTTAAGAAGGTTAGAATCTGGTTTAAAATAAGTTTTTGAAAGTTTAAAAGAAAACCTTAAGAGAATTAGTTTCTCTTTCGAGGATAATGTGCTTTGTGCAAAAATTAATTGGATATTCTTAAATATTTTAAATGCATCGAAATAAAAAAAAAATATTTAAACGAATGAGAGCTGTCTTGTAAGCATTTAGGGAATTAACATACATTGGTGATGGCCAAAAATAATTTTTTTTTAATTTTTCAAAAGTATTTTAAATACGTTTTATCGTTTCATAAGGGTCTCAGCACTATAACCTATATTATAGCTATAACGAGCTATCATACTGAAATATACAGTTCTTTTCAAATTACAAATCGATATATTTTTTGCAGGCTACTTTAGAATCCCAAAGTTTATTTCCTGATTCTGTTTCAGTTGAAACAACTGCCTTTAATCAAGAGATGTTTGTAAAAGAGTAAACCAATTTTTGGAATTTGCTATTGAAAAATTCAATAAAACATCTATAGTTTAATTTTAAAAAACTTTTCTATTTTATTTTCTCGGTGATTTTTATGGTTATTTTTATTCAAAGAAAAATATATATTTTAAATAACTATTTGAGATAACAAAAATTTAATAATTTTAATTGATATATGAATATATTTCTGGTGCATTTCTGACAGTTATTGTATGATTTCATCTTAATCAGTATTATTTTTTAAGAACTGCGATTTCCTCGTTAATGTTGGTTTCGATATATAATTTTTTTTAAGGAACTGTTTTCTAAGAAGTCATACTTTTAAATTAAATTTTATTCTCAACATGGTGCATGACATTGCGTGCAGTGATCGGGCTCATGCCCAGTCCGCTAAAAATTTGCTCTGTCAAATTTTTAAATGGCTCCGAATCAAGAATTTCCAAAGGCATTTTTTCTTCCGTAACAAGCTTCTCAAACGCTTCTTTTACTTCCATCTTTGTCATTGAAATTGCAATTTTCTGTTTCTTTTCCGGGGGCTCGTTCAATTGCTGTTCCATCTCATATTTGGAAATTTCATTGTGGCATTTTTTCAGATGCCTCCTCAAATTAGTAAAATAAGTTCCTTTGAAGGAACGATTGCAGAGCTGGCACTTTGAGAGATTTTCCTCTGATCGAAAATTAAAAAAATTTCGCACAATTAAATCACGTTTTCGACCCATCGCGTTCGACACTCTAATGAAGTTTATAATGTTACCAAGATTAGTCAAGAATATATGGGAGATTGTGCTTCTAATAATAGAATTACCGTTTGTTACAAAAAAAAACTATGTACAGCGGCGGATCCAGAATTTTATCAAGGGGGTTCGAATTTTTAATTTCTTAATACATCTTTCAAACAATAGAGTAATGAAAGTATGACATATTGAGAGAATGGGCATAGGAGCGGGGGTTGATAGTGAATCCGAAACCCCCTTTAAAACGCCTCTGACTTAGCGCAATGGTAATAACAAGGTGAAAACATAAAATCAAATATGCAACCCAAAAGAGAATGCGCAATATAGTTACCGATGTCCAAATATATTTTATATGTTTCTTTATCCCTGCTTTTAATTTTAATTTACATATTAAAAAATAAGTTTTTGATCAAAAAAAATTAATAATTAAATAATCGTTAAATGTAAATTTTGATTTAAAAATTTAATTTTTTAATAAATATTAAAAAGTAACTAATAATTTCGTCCAATTCTTATTATTATTAGTTTGTAAATTAAAAAAAATCTAAAAACTTTGAAAGCTAAAATCTCTTGTTTTCTTGTTCTAGAAAAATAAATAGCTTGTGCTTTGGCGCATTCACAAGGATTTCCTAAAGTCACTGCGGAAAGCATCTAATGCGTATATAAGATAGTCTACTACAATGTCTGGAGACCGACCATAGGCTGAAATTGCGGTACTTTCGTATAGATAAATAATTTCAGGTATGTACAAGTTATACAGTAAAGTTTAAAGACAAGATCCCTGAGGGCAGTCTTTGGTCTCCAAAAGATCTTTAGCTAAGAAGCTTGTATTAATTTTTTCTCTTAGCAGAAAGATAAAAATGATAATTATAAGTTTGTTAATAGAAGGCAGTTTTAATAGCTATTAATTACATTCGAGTCGATTTTCTAGTTTTCACATTGGTTTTGAATATATTTCAAATTCTCATTAGCGAATAGAAAATCTTATGTTCTATACAAAATCCGAAAGACCAAAAGTTGGTATTTATATCAAAGTTTTAAACAATTTCTAAAATCGGTTTTGGAAAATTTTCGGATTATGCCGTTAAGCGTAACAAGTGATAGTGCGTTTTTTTTTTTTTTGTTGGCATGATTTTTATTGTAATTGTGATTTCAAATAAAAATATTAATTATTGTGACTAAAAACATACTGCGGGGGAACGGGGGAAGATATTGACGTGATTCAAAAAACCTAATTTACTCAGGAAATATTCGCATCAGGTGGTTTCGTATCTCTAGCTCTTATAATCTTCAAGATCTAGATATTCAGACAGACGGATGGACAGACGGATGGACAGACGGACATGGCTCAATCGCTATCCGAGATTATAATAAGATTTTGGTATAAAGGAGTTGGGGTCTGGCACGTTTAATTCTGTCCTTTACATACATTGCACAAATCGAGTATACCCTTTGCTCATATAGGTACAGTAATTTCGATAGGTACTAATCATTTTGATATTTTAAAATTTTTTGAGCATTATTATTTCTATACTCAACTTCTTTGGACTCGATTTAATATACGATCTATATTTGAGTAGTTATGCAACAAAACTTAGGTTTAAAGTTCCACACAAACCGTCTCATGATCCTTAAGAGGAACTCCTTATTAGTTCGGGTCCGAGACTCTTTATACCTAATTTGGATTAACAATCTTATATGTATATGCCAAATTTGTGAAAAATCTGACTTAATTGGCTTTTGGGTTATTTCCATTTCATGTCATACCTCATATAGAAAACCTATAAAATTAAAAACTCTGCTAGAATTCAGCTCAATTATTAATCCTACATGTCCAAAAAAAAGCAACAGATTCAGATCTAGCTGCCATTTGCAATTGATGATGCATGGGTTTTCCAAGCAATTATTCTGCAGACGAATTTGATTGTATTTTTCCCAATTGCTGTGACCTGCCACACGAAAACCTTTGGCCAGCTGACGTCGGAACTACCTTGGGCACACGTGTTCATCGCGCATGCGCGCGACTCTCAATTTGGATTTGTAAAATGAGAGGACAGATCGGCTTTGTGCCTACATCTGTGTATCCTTGTACGCTTGTCGGCATCACACCTTCGAGCGGCAGCCCCAGTCGCTGCTGGAGAAACAACCCTTTCCAAATTGGCTTGGGGCGCACATTTGGACGTATCCTTAAAGCGGTTTATGTTATCCTGCTGCTGTTCATTGCTGTAGTGTGTGTTTTTTTTCTGCTCTTCCTTACTCGTGCTTATCGGAAGTCAACAGTAACTGTAGGAACGAGCAGTAGTGCTTCCTTGAAATTTTTATGTAGTTGTACCCAAAAAAAAGAATAATAATAAAATAAAAAAACAACAACTACAAAACCAAACCGTAAAAGAAACAGCTACAGAAAAAAAAATTGAAGATGAACCCTGAAGAAGTAGTAGAGGCAACCCAATTTTTAAGTCAAAGTAGCACCAGATGACGGCGTGCGCCGCCCGTTTGTTCTGAGTGATCCTGCCACAGCATATGTTGCACTTTGGCTTGAGTGCCGTTTCTTTGGGTCTGTTGGCTGTCTCGCTTTGGCCACCAATTGACAGGACTCGTCCTCTTGTCCTTTTTCAATGGCTTTCACTCGCTCTTGCTGGCGTTTAACTGCTGCTACAAGGCTCGTTCCTCTAGACAACACAAATACATAATAATAATGATAATTCTTTATTATGTACCCAATGCGCGCCAATGGCGGCCAGCTACAACAGTTGGTCTCAAGTAACCCAGGAAATAGCGCTCTGCCGTATACGACTATCAGCTAGATACCTAAGTTTACATCCTCGGGGCACCTTAATCAATGCGCACACATAAGGCACCGCTATAACTACAGTTAGTTGCAGTAACAGTAGCGAGAGTTCCAAACAATTAAAGCTGCATCAATCAAAATTAAAGACAATCAAGCGCAGAACCTAAACGTGCTCAGGACATGAGCATAAACATGAGAACAGACACGTGATAAGATCTAAAGGTAGCTGAATTCGGTCTAGTCGCGTTGGTGTTGTGATCCCGAAATTAGCATGTAGCGCTTTCAAGGTTAAAATTATTAAAAAGATATTAATAATGGTTAAATATGTATTCGTAGCGACTAAAGTGGCAAAAACTAAAGATATTAAGTAGCTAATGACATTTTAAAAGGGAGCAATATGAGATTTATGAACAGAATGCTGGCAGAAGCTTAACAAATTAATGGTTTGTGTTCAGCAAAATGTAACTAGACCCCACTTAGATAAAAAAATGTGATGCAAAAATTGAATTAAAAAAAAATTTAAAAACTGAAATTCTGGGAACATCCTGTTGTTTGGCTCATGTATGCAAATATGGTATATGGTATATATATCTTTCCAGCTAGGGTCTAGCAAAAAATTAAAATTTCTATTTTTGCAGTTTTTATGTAGAAATGTTTATTTAATTGAAATGATTAAAAAAATTGCTTTAACTTTTGGTTAAAATTTCAAGTAATTTAAGATTTGGTTTAAATTAATTTTAACAACTTGATTTATTTACCATAACAATAATTCTGCTTAAACTAGCCACTAGAAATTAGGTGAGATGCCATTTTGGTTTATGAAAAGATTAAATTATATTTATATTATGTAAAAGAAGAAGCCATCAAACTCCTTGGCTCACAAGAAAACTACAAATAAGACTAAGGTAAAATAAAGAAAAGGCAAGTGGGGTAAATTCGGAATAAATTTTTCGTAGATTTTTTGGAGAGACAAGAAAATTGAAAGCTGTGTCGATTAAGGAATTGAATTAACTTCATTGTGCAAATATTTCAGATCGGAACGAAGATTTGAAGGTTGAATAATAAATTGAAATGGATAAATATGAAAAAAATTATAGTTGCGTGAAATGGCATGGAAAAAGTTTTTTGTTTTTAAATAAAGAGAGGGAAATCGTCTGAAAAATTTCACTGCCTTCAGCATTTCCAACAAATCATCAGAACTTGGAGCAAAACGCTTTTTTGTAAGTTTTCAGTATTTTGTTACAAAAAACTCCGTGATAAAATTATATACAAAATAATTATTTGGCTCATTTTGATACTCACCCCAAATCGAACTTCCGAATTCACGCCAAATCAACTCGTTCAAAACGGAGTTACGCGATTCTGCCGACTTTCAAAAATCGAAACTAATCCTTGAGATTTTTCAATAAAGAGTCTAAGTAATACTATGAATATACTTACATTTGATTTTACTCGAGAAAATATCGAAATTTTAGCGACACATAAACTTAAAATAAAACTTCCACGGAACGGAACACGGAACAACGCGTGTTCTCAAGTCGATATATTATCAAAAACTAGCGTCGGACATGACGTGTATTAGACACTTGGTTACATACCCAAATTTCAACTCAGAATTCCGATAGGACGCTTTTGCGGTTTCACCCCACTTCCGAATTCACACCACTTGCCTAAGCTTCTTATATTGTAGAATGCATCCAAATATTTATTGTACGCAAAAATGATGCTATCCCTGCGATAGCAGTACGAACCATTTTACTAAGAGTAAGCCAAAGTAAAATTGAGATTAACTTGAACTTTACTTCGGATTCTGAAAATATATGTAAACTGGTACTTTCCAATGATAAGCGGTATATCTGATTGTCAAAGCATGTGTCCCAGGTTCATTTTTAGGGTCTCGAAAAGCTTTTGTGTCGGTGATTTGAACATATTGCATGATTATCTTTAAAGGAGGGCATCATAACCTTTTGGGGAATGATACTGAAGTCTCCAAATCAATTGATTTTTTTTGACATCTGATAATTGTGAAAAATACCGATCACTTAAATATAAACGCAAATTAATATTTTTCATTCAAAAATTGACATAAATAGTGACAAAGCAGTTAGATTTTTAGAGTTTGCCGCACGACTGGAATTAAAAAAAACAAAATTAAACAATTAAGCACTTTGGGTGAAAGCTTAGGGCACGGCGATATGACGACGGGTTGTAATTTTCTCTTGACGACCTTGCTGATTGTAGGATTTCCTTGGAAAATAGGGTCCCAATATCAGCTTAAATTTAAGCCAAACTCTTCTTTTATACGATATAATATAGATATGGTTGCGTAAATTTATCTTCATTGTCCCTAAAATTCATGGATTCTATTAAACCTACGAATCGACAAGTCTTTTACGCTGAAGATTTATATTAAGGAACTATGCCTTACAATCCAATAGTCTGCTCTGCCATGCTCCCCGACTACATCCAACTAAGCTCAATCCTAAGCCTCAAAATAATGGAACGCGCTATAATAAAGGTTGCATCGCCAAGTTTTCCAATAAATTTAAATAGCGCGCGCTACGTCACCAAATTCCGTCAGTTGTCAAGAGCACAAATGCTCGCTGTAAATGTTCAACAGATGTTGGAGTAGAAGTGCGCGATATCTCTTCGTATCTGAAGATTTGTGCAACTACAACAACAGCAACAAAGACAACAGTAACAACTGTTACAAGCCCTACAAATAAGATAAAATACAAAAAAAGACTCTTAGTCAAATTGCGACCAATGAGCCAAAAAGTTGTACAAATTTTTGATCGTGCCTAGCCATAGTTAAAACAACTACAACAAACGAAATTGTGCACAGTGAGCGTTGCAACGCGTTGGTGTGAGTTAGAGATGGAGCGTGCCGTGAGCATGCCGTGTTTCGTGCGGGCTTCATGTGGACCTAAGTCAAAAAGTTCAAAAGCAAGAAAAGAACAACAATAGATTATTATGTTTTACTTGATTTTTTTTTTTGTATTTGTATAATAGAATTGGTTTTCAGAATAATTGTCGAAGTTCTTAATCAAGCGGTAGTCACCTATGCATTATGGGTTATATGCAGGCCCGAAGAGAAGAGGAGGAAGAAGAGGGCATTCCCCCAGTCAAATTGCTATCGTATTGTCGTGTTTCAATTTAAAGTTGTAAAATAGGGGACGGTACATTTTCATGCAGGCCTGAATTTTCTCTCCACGGCTCTGATTATATGATATATATATATCATCCAGACTATTATATACCCTGTTTGGAAGAGTAGCGACCTGCATGCTGCTCTAATTCGCAACAGGAATTGGAATGTTGATAATGGCTCCTTTGATACTTTAACTTTTTTTTGGCCTACCTTAAATAAGCACTGCCCAAATCTGTGTGGTTGCATGAATGACGAAACTTACATTGTGAACACCGTATGACGTCTGGCTATCACATATCAAAGTTTGAGTTCGATACATTCATGCATACGAACACAATCTGTACCACACTGTTTTTTAGTTAACAAAAAAAATTATAAAATTGCGATTGAAAAAATTTCTATTGGGCTAGGGGGTGAAAAATACTTTAGGCCCCTTCCATTTCAAAACACCCGACTTTTTTCTTTAAATGTTCATAACTTTGTCAAAAGTGGATGGACTTAGAGTATTAGCAAAATAGAAAAAACAATTTTATTTTCCAAAAAAAAAAATCAAAATTTTTTCAAAATCAAATACATATCTCAAAAAGTGTGTTTTTTTTAATTTTTCATAGTAAAATAGACCGTTTGGACTAACACATATTTAAGGCTTAGTTTAAAAGTTTTTTTTTTTTTTAAAACATCGTGACACGAGAATTTTATAATGTATATATGCATTTCAAAAATTCATATTATAGCAGCATAAGCTTATTGTTTTTCGGGCTGGACCGCTACGGTTTTTATTCCAAATTCGCGTTCGTGTTAGATTTTTTAAATTAGGTCCGCACCCATCACTAGCGTAGGCACTATGTGTAAGTGTATGTGTATCTGTGTGTCTTCAGCCACAAGGCAGGTCAAAATAATTTGGCTCACCGAGGAAACAAAGTGACTTCAGACTATGTATATGCAGTTCGCTCACCTATAGTCTCACTATGGCCATAACTACTACCTATACATATACTATAAAGAAGAGCCATCTGTTGCTTTCGTGTGTCTGTGGTCAATTGGCAGCATCGGGTCGTGTGTTTGCCACGTGTCCTTTGCAAGCCTATTGGCCAATTAATATGTGCACACAAATTTGAAAAGTGAACTTGCGATTAGTAGTTGAAAGTTGGCTCCAAAAATCGTTTATGTATGCAGCCTGTTATATAGTAGATATGTAAATTATATGCAAGCAGCTGTAAAATCAATCAAAAAGTTGTCAAATAAATGTCAGAGTTCGATAAATGCCAAGGAGTTCAATGAATATCAAAAATGCGCGCGCATGCATAAATAATGAGCATGTTGTATCAGGCAGGATATGCCAGAGGGTCCTTTTCAATGCATAAATTGCTATTGTTTCTTGTCTGTGTGTATGTTGGATTAAACCGATTGTCTACAAATAGGTCTTACGATCAAGCTTGGTTTTTACATAGTCATTTGCGAAGACTTTAAAAAGCTATGGTCTGTTTTTGTTTTTCAAATCAATAAGTATCAATATTTTATCATAAAGTGACTCAGATACTACAGATTTTTGGTATCAGTTATCATTATGTAGTTTTAATTATGTTTTATGAACTTAGAAACAAAAATGTATTATTGTGATGGGACTCGGTCTTTTATTGATTGAAGTCAATTTGATTTTAATTGGGGTTTTAAGTAAATACTTCAATGAGTCTTTTTAAAGGCGCTTTCGAACTAACTTAGTTTGAGGGAACGCCCAACCACATATTCAATTTTGATATAGAAGTGGACTGATAAAATAACAGTCTTTATCTCATTTTTGGTTTCACCTTAAACTAACTGTACACACAGCCTCTTAAAGAGTTCTTAATTTAAGAATATAGTTTTCGTATTAAGATTTTCGAAAATAGGCCCGAAATTTTAATTAATTGTGGTTGTTGTTTTATACTGAAAAAGATCTTCAAATTGTATTTTAAGTTTATTGAATCTTTTAAAATGAGCTTATATCCTAGCTTAATATGAGGGGAAGGACATGGCAGTACATATTTGATTTCGATATAGAAGTACGCTGATAAAAAACAGTCTGGATTTAAGTTTTGGTTTCAAATTCGTGACTCCCAAGAATATGGTTAAGAGTATCGTTAAGAATATCGTTGTCGTATTAATCGCAAGAGACTTCCTTGATTGTTTAAGAAAATCGTTTTCGAATTAAGATTTTGCAAATTTTTGATTGCCTGAAATTTTTATACCCTGTACCGTATGGTACCAAGGGTATATTAAGTTTGTGCAAGCCGAAAATGTATGTAACATATAGAAGGAGACGTCGGAGACACCCCAAAGTTACCTAAAATATGATCAGGGTGAATAGAGAAGTCGATATACCCATGTCCGTCTGTCCGTCCTTCCGTGTGAACGCCTAGATCTCAGAGATGGTAAGAGCTAGAGTTACCAAACTTTCACATTAGATCCCATATTATTCCATAGGAGGCAAGTTTATTTTATTTTTTTGATATCGGGGATAAATTATATAGCTCCCATGGGGGTGTTTGAGACGACCTCGACAAAAAAAAGCGTTTTAGATAAATAATTCGTTTGTTTATAAAGATATCGTAACCAGATTTGGCGTTTGGAAATTTTTTAGACCACTTAAGCAATGTGCCAAATTTGAACAAAATCGGTTGACTATATCATATAGCTCCCATAGGTCCTATCTTCCAAAAAATCGATTTTTTAACAAAATTTGTTGTGTTTCGTTTGTTTGTTAAGATATTGGGACCAAATTTGACATTCGTGAGTATTTTATAGTTCCTAAGCACTGTACTAAATTTAATCCAAATCGTTTGACTAGATCATATAGCTCCCATAGGACCGATCGGTCCAAAAACACGTTTTTTATACAAAATCCGATGTGATTCGTTTGTTTGTAAAGATATTTGAACCAAATTCGGCATTCAGATGTTTTTTAAGGTATTTAAGAACTGTGTCAAATTTTATTGAAATCGGTTGACTATATTATATAGCTCCCATAGGAGCGATCGGTCAAAAAAATATTTTTGCTTAAAAATTTTTCTGTTTTTGGTTTTTTGTGAAGAAACCTGATTTTATTGCAAGCTATTGGTACAGGGTATCCTTAAGTCGTCCACGCCCGACTTTACGTACGCCATTTTTTTTTACTGAAAAATATCTTCAAATTGTATTTTAAGTTTAATGAATCTTTTTAAAGGCGCTTATGTCCTTACTTACTGAGGGGAAGACTATGTATATGCAGCACATAATTGATTTCGATATAGGTAGGTAGGTCGGTAGAAGTGGTTGCCATTCCGACACACCTAGGTCTATGAAAGGCCCGTTGTGATGCCACTTGAGTCGGTCCTCTACTCTCCTGTTTCCTTTTTGAACCAACCTGCCGATTTAATAAACGAATTAATCTTGTTTATTCTGATTTCTGCAATTTCAGTAATTTTCCCAAAAGTTTCGGATACCAGTGTATTCAGTGTCCTCCTGCATAGTACCATGCATCCACACAATAGGCGCTCCACTGTTTCCTCCTCTTCTACCTCCTGACAGCTTACACAGTAGTCAAAATGCGCCCAATCTATTGGCGTGTCTACCAATAAGCCCCTACCGTGGCTCTTACGTCTAGTCTGTTAGGTTTTAAAAATTGCTTGGTTCTATTGCAGCTTCATTGCGGCCAAGTTTTCCTACTAATAAGACAGGTACTGGTTTGCTCCCATCTTTCGATATAGAAGTACACTGATAAAAAAACAGTCTGGATTTATTTTTTGGTTTGAAATTCGTAACACCGAAGAATATGGTTAAGAATATCGATGTAGTTTAATCGCAAGAGACTTTCTTGAATGTTTAAGAAAATCGTTTTCGAATTAAGATTTTTCAAATTTTTTATTGCCTGCAAATTTTTTCTTAGAGTTAATTATTATTGTCTTGTACTCGCAAAGATCTTCAATATGTATTTTAAGTTTAATTCAAATTGGATTTATTTAAATATATATTATTTTATTATTTTTTATTTTGACATTTTACTGCGCGAGCAATCTTAATTTAAAAACTTAGGATTTTCAAAATTCTTGGTGATGGCCTCAGAAGCTGCTGTCTTTTTGAAGTTAGAGTGTTTTTTAAATCTTATTTCGAGTTTAGCCTCATTACAAAAATGTTTGATTTAACTTTAAGAATTAATTAATGGAAAAATCCTTATTAATAAATGTATTTTTCAAATATTCACTTAAAAATAAACTATCCGAAAAGTTAGGCTAAATCTAAGAAGATTGACATTTCACTTCTTTAATATATAATTTTTTCCCCGCTTTCGAATCCATTACGAAAAAAGAGTTTTTGGATTTTCTCAGTTTATTTACTGATATTCTCTTTATTTTTCTTGTTATTTAACCACAACTTTGTAACCACTACTATTACATTACACATACACATATATAGGTAGCTGATTCGGGGATCAGCTGATTAATTTCATAGGCAAAGGGCACGCTCATTACTTAGGAAATCGGTCAGCTGAGTCACCACCTGGTTGCTGCACTCTTGAGCCTCCTCAACTTGTTGCTGGGAAGCTTGGCGCGTGCGCACCAACAACAAACTGGCCTCGTGCATGGCCAGACTCATATTTTTATTGATTTCGGTAATGCCATGCATGAAACAATTGGTGCCAACGGCAAAGGACAAATCCACAGCAGTTTCTTCCATAAGCTCACAAGCCGCAGGCAATTTGACGATTTGTTGCACCAAGTCCTGAACAGTCTCGACAATTTCATGGCTATCCTTGCGGAAGGCGTCGACCAACTCGCGCAGGCTTAAGCTGCAAGCGCTCAGTTGTTCGCTGGCATTGGCATTGAATGCATCAAGATTCCAGTTCACGTTGCAGCTAGGATTTTCAGTGAGCAGCGCATTGGTGTCATAAATAGCATCACTTAGCTGCTGCAAAGCAACGGTTGTAAGGAGCTCAAAGTCACCTTGTATATCCATGGCAGCGCGCTCCAGTTTACTTTTAAGGTGCGTGGAGCTGCTATCGCTGACATCGACAGCAATTTGGGCTAAATTGTCCAAAACGACGGTAATTGGTCCATATTCCACTGTCTCGGTATGCGTCACCGTCTCCGTTTTGTTTTCCAAAGTTTCGACGGTTTCACCATAGACGCGCTAAAAAGTGAAGTTATTTTAAGGGATACCAAAGAAGCTATATAAGAACTTAAAACTTACTGCAGCTAATAGCAATAAAATGGTGGTCAAGCTTCCTCTTATATTCATGGTGTTTCTTTACTTAATGTTGGCCGTTCCCAAAGAACTTTGTATATATACTTAGCTGAGGAATTTCTAGTCTGGGTTCTTGTGATAAAACAAAAAAACAAGATAACCTTACATAGCATAACCATTAGTTTAATGAATTTATATTTTTTTCAAATCAAAACAAAACCCACGTATGTTACAAAAACTTTGGAAGCATGCGTCAGTGCTAAAATGAAGTTCGATCTATGGATACTACTAGCCCTGGAACTGCTGTTATTATTTGTTTGTCACTTACATTAATTAATTGCTGTTTCATCTAATAACGTAACTCTCCCGTAATTATAGCCAGCCAATCAGGGCCTTATACGTATACAGGAACAGTCTCGTATTTTGCGCAAACATGGTCCACTCTATGAATCCGTCAAGCTGCTTATTAAGGCACATAGTTTGGCTGCAGTGCAGCAATGGAACGTCACCAGAGAAAATATTATGCAACACGAGTATTTAGTGCAGGAGGTGTTGGACAGAATGCAGCTTTATCAGCAACAAGTTAACGCTCGTCTGGATCTGATACTTAACAGCCATAATCAATATAGTCCCGAATTTCGTAATTGCTACAAAAAATATGAACGTGATGTGGCAAGCTTTAACCGACAACTTTTCAATAAGTATACTAACTGCACCAAGGTTTTGGACAAGGCCTTGGAGCACTTTGAGCTAGAAATACTTGAGGAAGTTAACTTTATGAGTGACGCATCAAAGCAGATTGAGACTCTGGTAAAATCTTGCAATGTGTTGCTTCTAAAGCAGCAGTCCATTAACCAGGCAGGCATTTTGCTATGCGTCGTGGGCGGCATTGGAGGCATTAATCAGCGTGTGGCTGTCGCTTCGGGACTGTTAGTGGACATTATGTTGGAGCTAGCTGAAGAGCAACTGGAGATGGGCAGTTGTAATGATTACACCGATTTAATTACGCAATTTAATGAAATTTATGTAAAGATACAGACTTGTGAAAATAAGTTATAGATTGCTAATGAATTGGTCGATGTATTTCTGTTGTGTGATAGTATTTAATTATCTCCCGTACATTACATTATCAATTAATTAAAAATTGCTTAAAAATTGCAACAACAAAAAAAAATCCAGTTCCAACTGGACATTGACATTTCATTTCATTCATTGTGTGGCCATGACAATCCGTTCTCGGGTACAGCCGACCTTAACAGCTCTCGCCAGACGCCTCTGCTTTGCGAGCGCCTTCTCCAATTAGAAATTCCAAGGGAGGATAGGTTCTCCTCCACTTGACCTTTCCATCGGAGTCGTGGTCGTCCCCTTCGACTTCCTTCGTCGACATTGGCATTTAATCATTGGTAAATAGAATTTTTGTATTTAAGTTCACATGAGTCCGTCTTCAGACTATGGTTGTCATCTTTATGTAAATTGTGGCTTATAGAAGGTCAATGAAAAAGTAAATGCACTAGAGAATTACATCATAAGACGTTTTTTTTTTTTCATAATTTCATGTTACTATGTCTAATTCGGGTAGGAATATTAGTATTTTGGCAAAAACATCTTTGCGCATTGACTGTATGTTAATTTACATTTTTGACCCGTTTCCCCGTGCACTTATAACCTAGTCCAAGGTTGTCACAATTATCTTATAATTATTTGTAAAATCCGATTAACCATATGTCTTCAAAAACAATGATGGTCAGAATGTTACTGTTTGTGAAAATCGGTGTTCCAGATTGCTCCTTGGGCGCGTGACGGTCCGGCCATATTTAAAATAAATGGTATACAATTTTCTATCTAATCAAGCCCGTTTCGTTAGTATTAAAAATACATTTTCTTTCTTTATTATGATTTAAAAGCTTAAACTCAAAAGAACACCCTTTACAAGCCCACATTGTGGGTGGTCTGCTAAAATTTATGAATCTATTGATCTCGAAATGTGTCAAAATATAGAATACCATGAAATATATACATATACTCTTTTTAGAAGTAAAATACGTTTTTGTTATATACCGAAATGTATTAATGAAGAAAAATATTTTGGCTCTTTTTGGATATATTTATTTTTGGCGATTTTTGATTTGCTCAAGCCTTTTTTTATACCCTTTTTGTGGACTGAATATGTTGGGAACTTAGGAAGTTACAGTGCTGAGCTCCCTAGTTGTCCAATTAGGTTTTTTTCAAAATACATTAAATTCTAAATAAGTGCTCATAAATAAAGAAAATATTTGGAATGTAGGGAGTAGCTTTAGGAACATACTAATTTTTTGGCATAACCTAAATTTTATATTTTTTAAATCCCAAATTTTGTTTTTTTAATATTTAGTTGCATTCTCGGGTAAAAAATCAGCGAATTTTTAACGCGTACTTGTAATAATGGAGGATGTTAGCCCAGATTTTTAATATTAATGACTAAATAACACTCTAGCCATTTATTTGTGTGTTTACCCTACAAAAAAATTTTTTTTGACCGATCGTTCCTATGGGATTTCGATCAAATTTGACATAGTGCTTTAGTACCTTAAAAAATATCTGAACTCCGAATTTAGTTCTAATATCTTTACAAACAAACGAAACACAACGAATTTTGTATAAAAAAGGTTTTTGGACCGATTCGTCCAATGGGAGCTACATGATATAGTCTACCGACTTTAATAAAAATTTGGTGCAATGCTTAAGATTAAATTTAATTCCAATATCTTCATTAACAATCGAACATCAACAAATTTTCTTTAAAAATCGATTTTTTGGAAAATCGGCCCTATATAGTCAACCAGTTTTGTTCAAATTTGGTACAACGCTTAAGTACTCTTAAAAACTTCTTAGTGCCAAATCTGGTTACGTTATCTTTATTAAAAAATTAAATATAGCGAATTTTGTATGAAAAAAGTTATTTTGGCCGATGGGATTTGGGAACTATAAAAAAACTTTCGAATGCCAAATTTGGTTATGATATCTTCATAAACAAACGAATTATTCATCTAAAACTTTTTTTTTTTCGAGGTCGTCTGAAACACCCCTATTGAAGCTATATAATTTATTTCCGATATCAAAAAAATAAAATAAAATTGCCTCCTATGGAATAATATGGGATCTAATGTGAAAGTTTGGTTACTCTAGCTCTTACCATCTCTGAGATCTAGGCCTTCAAACGGACAGACGGACGGACATGGCTATATCGACTTCTCTAGTCACCCTGATCATATTTTAGGTAACTTTGGGGTGTCTCCGTCGACTCCTTCTATATGTTACATACATTTTCGGCTTGCACAAACTTAATGTACCCTTTGTGCCATACGGTGCAGGGTATAAAAAGCCTTGGTCAAATAAGTAACATTTGAAGTGAAATAGCAGAAAAAAATATAGTGGGTCCAAGTCAGATATGAGTAAGAGGGACTCTACTTTTTTTAAACGTTATTACAAATTTTTTACATATTTATATACATTGTATTATTAATCCACACAAAATAAAAGCGTTTGTTCTTTTGCGCTTTAAGTCCACTAGATCCAGCTAGCATTATCTAATAACAAGCTTCGGTAAGTCCATAACAATATTTATGTTATTAAGAAATTTGTAAGATAAGCAACGATTAGTTTGCCTGCTAATCAGTTTTTATACACATTTCTTGATCGAAAGTGGTAGCATGCTTGTCGCGATAAGGATTATAGCTGATAGAACCGATAATTCGCAAATATGACCAACAAATTCCGCGTCTAGTAGTGAACTTCGCGTGTGTCGCATTGGATTGTTTTATTTCTTCGCCAAAATGGGAAGTACTAGCAAAGTTCTATTATTGTTCAGCTGTCTGTTGGTTGCAGCCAATGCCCATAATGAAATACTCAATTTGTTATTGAACAATAAGGACTTGACGTTGTCCACTGAGGAAACGGAGGCTTTGCGTCCCTTTTTCCAGGAATTACAAGCGCAGTACGACTATTTATATAGCCTTAAATTGCAATCAGGTGATGGCAGCAGTCCAGTTCAAGTAGAGGAGCCCGAAATCGATGAGAACTATGCCAAGGCCTTTGAAGATTTTCGCAATCAGTTTGCCAACTATATGAATTATGAGCCAACTATAGTATACGATACCAAGTTGCCAACTTTAGAGGAAATTATAGGCACCCCACCAGCGGATATGACGTCAGAGCAGCAATTGGAGTTTGAGGATATGCAGAGCATTATGCAGGATGTCATTGATGAGGCGCAAGAGGGCATTGACGATTTGGTGCAGCGTGCCATAGATATTGAAACAATACTGCTCAAGTTGAACAAACCCAAAATAGTCATGACTGCCATTAACGGCTTGGGACACATGTGGAACTATTGGGGTCGTGGTTCACGTGGCGCTTATTGCAGCTACTCTCATGTGCCACAAATGACACAGGCTCTGCATGCTGTTAATGGTGGTGTGGAGTGTTACAAATTTACCATGTCAATTATATTAACCATACAACATGAAACCGTTGAATCCGTTAAAGAAATCAAAAAAAATGTTTTCGATTTGGTTAATATTTATAAGAAAATCGCTTCGAAAAAGACTATAACAGGCAAGATTATGTCTGGCACTCTGAACTTATTTAAGGCGCTGCGTCGTGTGCATGATATAATAGCCGTGGGCATTGATGAGTTCACAAAGGCCACCAAGGAGCTGCCCAATGCTGTGCTCAATGCTGCACAATGTGGCTTGGACTTCAAAAACAGCATACCACAAATGATTGAAACCGCACAGAACATAACAGGCTGCATAGTGTTTACGGATACAGATAAGCCGGAATATGAATTTACCAAGCCAGAAGAAGATCGCTATTGGAATACAGGCGAACCACCTGTAGATATACCTTATGAAAACGACGGTGGTGAGGACGATGATTATGTGGATACTTTTTAAGTTTATGAAA
The DNA here is from genome assembly GCA_037043745.1 of Chymomyza amoena. Taxonomy (NCBI): domain Eukaryota; kingdom Metazoa; phylum Arthropoda; class Insecta; order Diptera; family Drosophilidae; genus Chymomyza; species Chymomyza amoena. Next base: position 155,064 of record JBAMAX010003775.1, read on the forward strand.
ACGAAGTTCTGGTACGAAATTACGTATTTTGGCTTATCTTTAAAATAACGATGCAATCTATATTTCCCAATAAAAATAAAGATTATGCAATGAAGCTTTTATAAAACTCTCTAAAATATTCGAATGCCTACATACCGTTTCCCAAAAATATTTCTATTATTTAACTTTTAGAGCTCCGAGCTGCTTTAATCTACACTCACAAGCTAACTTCTCCTTTTACCTTGTGGACTTATGTTATGTACGATCATCTCTACGATATTTATAACCATTAACGATAATTTGGTGGATCATATACAACTTATATTTGCAAAAACTCAAAGTGAAAGTAAAATACAGTTAGAAAAGAGAAATGTTATAATTTATGACTAGACATCGCTCTCTTTGAGCTGACGTACATATTGCTCGCTCAGCGATTTGTTCAGACCCTCGTGACTAGTATGGTAATCGTAGCTGCGCCCAGCTGCCTGTGGCGAGCTCTGTGACTTGTGCACATTACGACTAGGGGCTGCTGTTGCTCCCGCTGCAGGAGCGGCGTTTAGAGGAGATCTCTCGCTGCTGCCAAGTGCCTGGGGCACCGCTATGACATCTGCCATCAGCGTTTGGCGGCAGAGTGCGGACAAAGCGCTACCAGAGGTTTCCTTTTGCTTCTTACCGCCTTTGACGCGTCGAAGCTTGGAGGCGATTGTGGCAAAGCCCAGCTTGCTGGAGATTTTGCCTGAGCGGCTGACAGTGCGCGGCAAACTGTCATAAGTGGACGTGCATATGCTCTCCTGATCCGTGCTTACCTCGACATTTAGAGGCTCTGTGTTTATGGTGCCAGCGCTAACGCTCTTGTGCAGCACACCACTATCGTATGGAGTTATTGTCAATGATGTAGGTCGCAGCTCCGGCTCTTGTCTGGGCGTCACTGGAGCGCTTTGTAAGAACTGAGCTCTGGCTTGCTGCAAGCGCAGAGCGCGCTCAGACAACGGCGTTACTGGGCGCTCTGCTGCGCCTAACAACGCTTTGTTGACCTCCAAGGTTGGCGGAAACTCAAACTGCTTGGCCTTGGTGGGAGTTAGTGTTTTGCCCTCCAGCTTGCGCTGTATGCGTGGTAAAGTATTGTCCGTTTTATTAGGCAGCATAAGAGGCTCAGATGTAAACGGAGTTTTAGCTGGAGCAGCACCTACGGCTGAACCGGAGTTAGTCTTGGCTATCTTATGCTCAATTTTGGTACTAACAGTGGCGCTGTGTGATTTGTGCAGCGAATTCTTCTTATAGAGATGTGCTTTGCGTGGTGGCGCTGTCAGCGTACTGTTTGTGGATGATGACTTGGGCAAGTGATCCCGCTTGGTCAGACTTTTGTATAAAGCTCGTATGCTGTCTCTGGCTAAAGGCAGACGGAAAAGTGTTTTAATACGCATATTATCGCTGCTTTGACATTTGCGCAAATCCTCATGGTTGCCATTAGAATTCAAACGCTCCAGACTGACTGACTTGAAGAGACTCAAGTGCCGCGGGCGCTCAGCTCGCGAGGGTTTAACAGGTGCAGTAGTTTCCACCTTGGGTGACTCCTCCACGCTTTGTGTGGGACTATCCAGTTCCTTTTCTATAACTGCTACGAACTCAGCGTTGGGCTTCATGATGGTAGTGATGAGTTTGCGTTTCGTCTTGACAAACACATTCGAATTTGCGTTCAAGCTAAGCGTGTGCCGCTCTGGTAAGGGAGGTGGCACAAATCCGCTCATCTTGGGCGGCTCTGTTACAACTGCTTTCTGCATGGTGCCTATGCTCTGACACTGCTCAATGGGTTCGCCAGGTTTTACCTTTAGCGATGTAAAGATAACTTCCTCTGGTGCATTTTGCTGTGGCATAGGTGCAGGTATTGGCATTGGCGCTTGAGGCATTGGTTCTTCTGGTTTAACTCTAAAATCATCATCCAGCGAACGCTGCTTAGTGCGAAAGTTCTTGCGTCGCAATCGACGTGGCGTCTCTAGCACGCTCTGTGTATCCGCATCACTGCTATCACTCTCTGTTTTGCTATTTTGACGTGAGCCCATTTTACGCAGGCGCAGCTTTTTCTTGGCACCATTATTTATGGAATTGCCAGTGCTACCACGATACGCTGTGGTACTGGTTTCTGTTTCGTGCTCCATGGGCGAAGCGGCGCTCTGCTCGCCAGGCGTTTCAATGGGTTTGAACAATTGGTCACGGCTGGAATTGTCACACGTGGCATAGGACTCCAGACCGTCCTCGCTTGTAATATTAATATCGGGCACCAGCTCGCGAGGATAGCGATTTATGCCGCCCTCTGAAAGAAATATATATATTTAGCTTATAGATTGCTCCATCTAAGTGAAATTATTTTCATTAGCTACTTACGAATGCTTAACTTTAGGCATTCCAATGATTCGTGTAGCCCTTGCAGTTCCTCAATGTATTCATGAGTTCGCTCCTCCATGGTCTCCTGACAGCAGGCCTCGTCCAGCGGCGACTTGATGTTCTAAAATTACAAGCACGATTAAAAATATTTTGATGCTAGCAGTTGTATGACCTAAATGTAAATATTACCAGTTCGGTTAAACGTCCCAGTTCGCTCTGCACATCGGATATGGCATTTAGCACGCTCGCCTTCATAAGATTGTTCGAGTAGTATGGATATATGCTGCGTATGCTCAATAATGTGGCCTGGCATTCGCGCATAGCTAAATGTTCGAATATGTCAGGCGAGACCTGCCTGAAATGAGTAAATAGCTCATCGGCACGTTTCAGCGCACCCAACAGCGGTGCCAGATTCGTGTGGGACTCGAAGCTCTGCACACGTCGCGAATTGCTGTGGCGGCAAATGCAAGCAAATATGTTTAAGATGTGTACATGCAACAAAAGTATGCCCCACTTGGCTTACCAGTAATCGTTGCATTGCACCTCCTCGTACTTATAAATGGGAGTCTGCTGTTCAACCAGTGTATGTGCGGTGACCAAGGGCGAGGCAGTGTCGTGTATATGCTCCTCTACCTCGACCATAACTGCCTCAGGCTCGTCGTATTTCTTAAACTCTGGATCGTGATCGGTTAAAGCATCGGTGCTATCCTCGATTTCCTTAAGCTCATTAACATCATTGAGTGATAGCGAAGATGCCTGTTGTGATAACATCGGCAGGGTTACGTTGGGCGCTACGCTGTCCAGTGATAACGAGCGGCTAAGCGTGGGCGAGTGATCGGCAGTCACTAAAATTATTTGTGTTTATGATTACTATAGAGTATGATATTAGCGTAATGCAACCCACCCTTGCTGCAATCCTTGTTAATGCGACGCACATCTATGGGACAGTAACCAGGATGCAACAATGCAAATGTCGATGCCTCGGGACCAATGCCTCTGGCCTTTTCCCATTCGTAAAGCTTACGCGTAAATTTTCTCGAAATGCCTTCAAATTTCATGACCTCACCCGCCGACGTCTTGACCTCTATCTTCTTAGGGTTATGATCGGGTGCCACTATGGCCTTCAAACGCGCCAGTCTGAAATTTAAACACATCGATGGTTAAGCGATTAAAAAAAGCTGCATACATTTGACTAACTTTTCTTTATCGTGCGATTTGTGCTTGTACCAGCGATCATCATCTGAACCTCGACGTGCAGACTGGCTGTGCTTGGAGCCGCGTTTGAGCGAATCATTGTCGGAAATGGCACCGCCGGGTGTGCTTTTCAATTTGTTCCATTGCTCTACAAATGGTTAACGGCAGTTATAAGCTGCCAATATTATTTCATAATATATCATAAACTTACCCAACTTCTTTTGGAACTTTTCGGGCAATTCCTTTTGGTCGGGCAGCGCACACAAACCTTGACCTTCCAATTTAATTTGTCCAGTGCTCCATAAATTCCAATCAATTTTGGGTTTACACTCGGTGGTGCTTTGACTCTTCATTGTGGGACTTGTTGCCGGCTCTGAGGATGGATAGCAACTTGCATTTTGTTTGGCACGCCATTTATGTAGCTTCTTTTTGAACTCAGGCGTCAGATTCTCCTCCAGCTGGGCCGTGGCCATAAGCTCATTGTGCATGACTTGAGTGGGTGAATTATCCTCGCTGCTTTTTTTGCCACCGCGTAGAGAGACACCTAAAAGCATGGGTATAGTGTAGGAACTGCTAGCTATACTCTGCTTAAGGAACCTACTGCGATTGCTGGCACTGGAGCGCTCCAATTCTCGTTGCTTGTGCTTAAACTCCATATCTAGTTTAAGTAGTAGAAGTTGATAATGTTGAAATACTTCATCTTCTATTTGTTGAAAGGTCTTACGATTTGGCGTGGTGGGTTCTGAGAAATCGCCGCTGGAGAGATCCTCACTCTCTGTAGAAGTTGATGATGTAAAATTTGAAAATTCAGGTTAAAATATTAAAATATTCCTTCACATGCTTACCGAATTCACCAAAGAAATCCGAATGCCTGGAAGGGCTGCTGGGCACTGAGGAATTGCCAGGCGAATTAACTTGGCGAATTCGTCCCATTGTTTGACTTATGCCATCCTTGGGGCTTTTTAATGGTGAGTACATCTGCGGCAGGTCGGGCGAAACCTAAGAAAAAATAAAATTTAATAAAGAAGTGCCATCTTTAAAGTATACTTTTACTTGATTTAAGTTTAGCGGACTGGGTGGTAGTTTGGTGCGTCGACTAGTTGTGGCTTTAATATCTGCGACATGATCTTCTGGTAGCACTTCAAAATCTGAGAAAGCCTTGGATCTGCGCAGCGACTTATTGGAAGACGATTTGGTAGGTGTCAGCGGCATAGACCTAGTTGTATCCAAACGCTCATCTGTAGCAGATTTACGCAACTCCACAGCACTAAGTTCAAAGTTGGAATTGCGTGAGTCGGCACGAGGTTCACTTTTCGATGAATCTCTGCCTGCAATTTTAGCATTAAAAGAGATTGTCTGAGCTGTTGTTTATATAAATTTACGCATTGAGCGCCGACAACTGCCATCCAGATCGTCCATTGAACTGGCGGAACTAAGGGTACCTGGAGTGCCACCAGTATCACTCATAAAGTGCCCTGACGAAGAGCTGACAATGCTGTCCGCAGAGCTGCTGCCACACGGCACCTTAATGGGAACTTTCAGGTATCTGAAATCAAGAAAAAGCTTAAGCTATATTTTACAAATATGTTAGAACTACACTTAAAGTATAAGTTGTTAGCATAGCCTAAGTTAGCACGGTTGTTGGAAACGCTGAAGCCCATCCTACTGGGTTAAGTCTAGACGTTTCTGCTTATTAAACGAATTGTTAAAGTTGACCTGCCTTGGTTTTGCAAAATGACTTTCAACTTAAGAAGTTCAAATTCTATTTTGGGAGCTAAGTACGTCCATAAACTATTAACAAAAAGGGACATTGGAGCTAGGAAAAATGAACTCCAATAAATTGTCATGGTTGGAGATTATCATCAGATTACAAACTATGTTTCGGGAGTAAAAAAGTAGAGCTTCGCTTAGTTTTTTGAAACAATAAAAAGGGACATCCTTTGTTATTTTCTCCAAGAAGGTTACACATACAAAAAGGTTACAAGACCCACCTTTCAACCTCATTATTAATGGGTAGTAGAACGCCGGGTTCATTGGCGCTAGGTGGCGGAACATTGGCGCGCTCCCATTTAAATGCTGCCTTGACTTTGGTCCATTTCGAAACCTTGGACTTATTGTCACTATAAGTGCTTTGACGCCGCAATAGATACGGACGCGTTGAGTTGCTTTTTAGCGAGCGATCCTTGCTGAGATACATATTAATCTCATCCTCCATCATAGATTTGCTGCGTTCACGTATGCTGGGTGGGCATGGGGAAACGTTGAAGCATTACTTCTAAACTACTAAAGCTCATGTACTTACCGTTTGAATTTGCCCTGTTTTGTGATTTGTATGGGAACAACCTCAGTGCCCATTAGGGATTCCAATAGGGTTAAAGAGTGTTCCAACTCGAACTCGGTATCGGAAATTGTAGGCTTGACTGGTGTTGTTACTGGTGTAGATTTAGCAGTCGATTTACGAACTTCTGGGCTTTTGGTATCCTCCGGCGTAGGCGTTGTTTCTTTGGTTGTTGAATCGGAATGCGTATCTTCCTGAGCCTCTTCTTCTTCATCGCTAATGGTTGCCAATTTCTGCGCTAGAATATCTTCCAATAGCGCATAAGTGTGATTAAGCTGATCCATAGCTTCTATGGCAGAATTGAGGCGACTTTTTAATGGTTCTATAGTATCACGATCTTCGCGATATGGTTGGCAAAAGAAACAAGAGTGTTTGCCCTGGACTCCGCTGAAATTTGAGCAAGCTGGCAAATCATCACGCCTTGTAGGGTTAGGCGAAGCGGATTGATTACGAGCACGAGCCGGCACAGTAGGAAATTGGAAGATATTGTCAAACGAGCGGCCATACATGACTGGAGGCGCTGTGGGTAAGGATTCGTAGTGCATAGTCGTCTTCTGGCGTGCCTGTGCACCGCGTGTGCGTTTCGGTTTTGGTGGCGGCACCTTGTCCATGTTGTGCTATGCCCAGCGCCAGCCAATTTTTATACTATGTAGGTTGTGTAGTTGGTTATATGCGCGTATTGAAATGCTCAATTGTCTTTGTTTGTTTATTTTACGAGATACGCCACTAAAACGGCACGAAGAAGAATATCCAAGAATTATCAAAATCAAAAATTGTTTATAAAAGAGGAAGACAAATGTGGAACGTCCGCCGTTGCTTATATTGAGATACATACGCACACATATACACTGGCACAAGGCACATATATGTATATGTATGTGGCTTAAATGCCTTAAAGTGTAACGATTAAAGCATTCGAAATGTAAACAATATTTTTGAAAAACGAAATTTAGCACGTTTCTCCACATGTGCAAAAGTTTTGAAAAAATATTTCTAAAAATATTTACGCGTGTGGTCATTAAACGGAACAGAAAAATGAATTTGGATGCACTTTGTGCTACGTATTGTTGCTCCACACTCAACAGTATAACGCCAAACCGTGTACAAAACAAAAAATAAAAATCACAATAAATAGAAACAATGCTGTGTGTTGAACTATTTATAAATCGCTGACACTCTTTTGTTTGGCCACCACAGTCTCATAATTTGAAGTAGTATCGTACATTTCCTTTATATCACTTTTAGGTTACACGCAATTAATATTTCAAAATTTATTTGAATCTGCCACATTTCTATATATACGATGTGTATAAATATTTGTGAGTATGTGTATATCTTGGCGTGCGTTATGAGGCACTTACTTTCACTACTTTCAGCATTTTATAACGAATACACATTTTTCCAAATGCTTAAAAAGCACACAAAAATGACTTTTCAAGCACAAATATTTATGTAATTAAATACATTTGGTTTTCATTAACTTAGATATATTTAAAATTTTTTACAGATATTAATTACTTGCACTTTTCTTATTCATTTTTGTTCCCGCACCCGCCTGACTCAGAAAATTCTTTACACTTTATACAATTCCTTTTGTTTTCGCAATTATAACGCCGCGAATATCCAAATCGTGCCGTACCACTCGTTGGTCAAAGCTATTCTGAGTGTCAATAAACGCCGAGCGCTTTTCGATTGCTTGGGAAAATCGGAAAATATGAGATTTATAATTGCTCTCAATAGGATTCTGCAGTTCTCTTAAGTGCTATGCTGTATAGTTAAATGGTATATAAACCAAAACATTTGTTTTTTGCATTAAAAATTGCACAAAAAAGTAATTAAACTTTTTTTCTTCTAATTTTTTGAAAGTTTGTTACAATATCCAATGTATTCTTAACTGTAATTTGTAACTGACAACAGTTTTGGTATGTTTTTTGGTATATCGCAGCAATATTTTACGTACCGATAGCAACATATCGATAGCGTTGCCAGCAGGCTGAATGTGCGTAGCCGGCCGAACATATGCGTGCATTTTGTAAACAAAGTGTTAGCTTTAATTAGATTGGCAGCACCAAAGCTTCAACCATCTGAGTTAAGGTTATGCAAAAAGTGCAATTGAAATTTTTAATTTTTATTTTAAATAAGTAATTGTAACAGAAATGTTGTCTCTTGTATCAACAATGCGCACGCTGGTCGTGCGGCAGAGCAATAGTGATGTGGTACGTTGTCTGCATATTACGGCGGTTACAGAAGCAGCGCGAAAAGGCACTCGTGAAAAGGCACGCAAGAAAAAAGTAAAAGTTGAAGTTAAAAAAGTAGGATTTATACCGCATAATCAGCGCGACAAAAAGTATGTACTGACTTTAAATTATTCTCCCAACATTTGCTTATTAAAACTTCCAAATTGCTTCGTAGAATCCATGTACAACGTGCTGACAAGCATGTGGACGACTCTTGGAAACAAATACCCAAAGACAACGTTTATATAGGTCGTTACTATCGTTGGCCCGTGTATACAGTACCCGACGCCATACAGTGTCATCGTGAGACGCACCATCCTTCCATGTACAATGTGCCCAATGCACCGCTTAACGTGGAGATTGAGCTGAATATGCAGGGCGAAAAAAACAATCGTTTTGTAGATAACTTTCAGCGTATGGCTATGATTCCGCACAACTTTGATCACGGCGAGGAACGCAAGATTATGGTTTTTACCAAGGGCAATGTAAGCATAATGCTTGCTTATTAATAGTAACGCTAATTTATTGGAATTTATGTTTCTTAGGATGAAATCAACGAAGCACGTAATGCTGGGGCTACTTTAGTTGGCGGCGTTGAGCTAATCAAGGACATAACCAACGGAGACTTGCTTTTAAGTGACTATCAGTACACCATAGCGCATCCCAATATACTTGCCGAACTCGTCGCATTGCGCGGTTTAATGAAGCGTAAATTTCCCAACCCTAAAAACGAAACGCTAGGCACTAATTTAGCCGAGATGGTAAAAAAATTCTCCAATGGCATAAGCTACGGCGTGACAAAGGATGAATATCAACAAAACTTTGGTTTGATTAAAACGAGCGTGGGCACTTTGACCATGGACGCGCAACATTTAGAGGAAAACTTGCGGTTTCTTTTACAAGATGTAAACAATATGCGGCCCAAGCGCGAGGGGCGTTTTATAACACGAGTGCTGCTTAAGAGTCCACCCAGCGGAGAAGTGTTTAAAATCGATCCCTTTTTATACGTGCCTGAAAACTTTGACAAAAATGCAGTAAAAACTAACAAACAGTCAGCTAAACCGGCTGAAGATGAGGAACCAGCGGAAGGTTTAGCTGCTGCAGCCTCAAATTAATTTGAATTAAATTTGTTATATAAAAACTTGTATTGTTTGTAGATAATTTGTGCATACGCAGCCAAAATACTTTTGTTGTATACTTTAAACTTACGATGGTAGGGTTTCCTTAAAAGTACATATGTAGTATGTATGTGTTCTGGGTGTTTATGATAGTCAGGCTTTTTGTGTTAGGGCGGCGCGTTGCTGATGCTGACGCTGCATTTCCAATTGTTTGACGCGCGTATAAGCAGCGCTAGCCAGCAGCACTACCACATTTGAAGTCCACCAGAGAGCGGATCTGGCGTCGTTATAATACTGAGTTGCAATAACAGTTTGTGCGCAAGCCTTAGCCGTGCCGGAGATGTTGTGCGTTAGGGCCGAAGTTACCTAAAATACAAAATAATTAACACCTAGCATGTTTTGACAAGTTTGGACTCACTTTTATTTCCAAAGCGGTGACAAAACCAATTGCAAAGCCACAAAAACCACTTAACGTCATGGCAGCCCAAAACCAGCCGGCAAACATGTGCGGATACGTCAGTATAGTCTCCAGTTCTCCGTTGAGTATAATAAGCGGCAGAAAAAGCAATGTGGAGTATAGGTTATTGTAGTAGCTTAACAGCCAGACTTCTTGGTTAACATGAGCTAACGATTTTTTGGTCTGTATGCTGTACATGGCTAGGGCTAAAGAGCTGAGAACTCCAAAAATGGTGCCACGCCAGGAAAATACCTCCGTTAAACTTTCCTGGTCTACACCTAACCAGAAGCCTACAACAATAACGCCACAGCACAGTAAGCTTTTGAAACTTGTGCGTTGGCGTAGTATGATATATGTGAGCAATACGCTGAAGACTGTTGTTAGAGAGCGTCCAATGTAATAGAAAGCAACGCTAACGTATTTCAAGGATAAATTATTCGCACCCACCATTAAAGTGAAAAGCACTGATAATGGCAAGATTTTGCGAAAAGTATCAATGTCCAAGGGATTGCCTTCTGGAAATGTAAAAACGCTGGGATACTTTCGGCTTAGCCGACTCACGGTAAAGCAAATTATTGTAGAAACCACACATTGGAACCAGGACATAAAGAGCGGAGCGCCCAGATTAACCGTATCGCTGCTTAACAAATGTTTATTCACAAAAACGGTGAGTATAGAGGTGACCCTAAGGAAGAACACAAATATGTATGTCAAAGTATACAATTTTTTCAGGCGCGGAGCCGGTCCGCGCAGTTTCAAGCACTTACCAATAAAGCGCCACTACAAAAAATATCTTTAGATATTTATTGACTAGCCGATTGTGTTCCTCCAAATTTTGATACATTTTGCTTAAAAGAGAGCTATTAATTGTGCGTTTTGCAGTAAATTCTTTAGAACCACACGTTGATAAGTTTCGTTCGTTATCTCTCAGGCATGACTGACAAACAGCTGTTTTCATTTCAGAAATTTCCCCGAATGAGCGAAATGCACCACCAAATAAATAGAGAATATATGCGCATTTTAAATGTTTACTTTTATTAAATAGGTTTGTTGTTATGGTTTTTGTTAATATCTGTTCTTATTTGTATTAGTCTGTTTGTTTGCTTTGTGTGAATTTATAACAAAGGGTGTATTTACTATATTTTAAAGCGGCCAAGGCAATATGTTAGATTTGTTTTCATTTGGTTGGCTGCCTCTGCCTACTCCTTCCATGGACGAAACTCTGTACCTTCTGGTGGTTTAACGGTTACCTTTTCCTTGCCCACTTCGTTCCAGTTGGTGCTAAGCACCGTACCACCAGATTCCGAGAATGACTTGTTCATGGCTTTTTGTACTTCTGGCGATGAGGTGCTATAAATTTTCTTAAAAAGATGGTTTAAGGCCTCCTCGCCTTTGCTCTCCTTTTCGTCTGCTTTCTCCACCTCGGTAACCAATTGATCCCAGTTCTTTTTTTGTGTAACAGGCGCAACAACGACTTTTTGCTCCAGCGTGTCCCAGCGCTCGCCTGTCAGTTTGACTAAGTTAATTTCGACTTTTGATGGAGTGGCCTTGTGAGAGCTGCGTTCTGCATCAATGGGATGCAGCAGTTCCAAGTTCAGCTCATATCCATCGGCAGTCATGTGTACGCTTCCAGCCTCAATGTTGACGGCATAGTTCTTTTCAGTGGCGTTTTTGAGCAGCACTGTTATGACCACCTTCGTCTCCGTCTGATACCAGTCATGACGTACGGACATCGTGAATACGTTTTGCTGTGTGTAATAATTTTACAAATAGTTTAAAAATTGTATTTAATTTTAACTACTAATTTACTTGACGCTTTGTTTTGCGCAGCCTTCTGGCTAAGGGAAATATCTAGAACTGAAAACAGCTGTCACTAAGCGACCATAGTCTGGCAACACATAAAAGGTATATTACAAATAAGTTGGCAGCTCCTACTAACATTTGGTATTTTATAAAATTTACTAACACTTTTTACAATTTCAAAAGGCAAATGGCGCTAAATTACTTATATTCAATGGAAGTTTTGCTTTACATGTTTAATAGATTTTTTGCGTTATTAGGAGGATTTATATTAAAGTTATAATTTTTAATGCACCTCACAAAGTACTAATAGGCATAAAATATGATAAAATTAAGTGCGGATTGTTATGGAAGTCGCGTCCCTTCTAACATTTGGTATTTTATAATATTTACAAACACTTTTTAAAATTTTAAAGGCAGTTGGCGCCAGATTTACCAACACATACTTAAGAAAAGTTTTGTTTTACATATTGTTGTATATTTTTCAAAATTATGAAAGCTTATATTAAAGCTATAACACCAAATTTTGTATGCGTAACATAAAAGGAGCAACAATAAAGCACAAACTTTTTTGGTAGTTTGGTTTGAAAGTTTGTCAACAAAGTTTCAAGCTATTTACGTGCTCTCAAACTTTAAAATCAATACCAAAAACAAATCGTTTTATACTTTCTCTTGGTGCACTTGAAAATCTTCAAGTCAACCAACAGCAGCCAGAAAAATGTGCAAAACTTTCAATGACATCTAACATAAATGCAGCCATTCTTTACTAATAGTTTTGAAGTTTTGCAACTCGCTGAACCCAATGCAGATATACATTGTCTGTGTGGAAGAATTCGTCATTTGCCTTCAACGAGGAGCAAACGATGACGACAGCTGCACATGGCAAGAGAATATTAAAGTTAAAATCCAACAATTGTAGATTTTGTTGTAGCCATAATGTTGTCTGGCCTTTGTTTCATTTTTTTTTGTGCAACCAGTTGCATGACATCCAAATGATTGCATTTTCTTTTTATGTTTATGGGGCACAAATAAAAAAAGTTTCTGAAAATGCGCAAAAGATTGCTCCGTTGTATGCCAGCAAGACGATGCCAACTTGCCAAAATTTAATAGAATCAACGAAGAAAAAGTTTTAAAGTATGGCGCAACGTCCTCTAAAACTTTTAATACCTTGACAAAATGGCGTTTGTAGATGTTTGCACAATAGAGATGTGGCTGCAAAAGCTTTCTTTGATCCAGGGCAAAATTTAAATAAGGATTGTAGAGACATAAATAATGATAAGAAATTACGGCTATATAAATAGAGACATGAAACCTGGCCGATCGTCAACTATTTTCAGCTCACGATTTTTATATCGAAATAGTAACTGATATATATTTGTAGAAATGAGCAGAAAATATAGAGGCAGTAGAACCCTTTATATAGCCAAAATATATTTAAAAAAGTACGAATTTTCTACTGAAATAATTTTTTAAATATTTTCTATATTCTTAAATGTAATTTATGACCATTTTAAAGTAAATAGTTATTGGGAATGATTTATTATGTTATCTTACTTTTTTAAAACCTTTAAAGTTTAAACAATAGCAACATTGTGCTGCTCTACTATTTCTGTTCAATGTGCTCCTAAAAATAACTTACGGCGGAGCTGCATTTTTATGGTTTTATTCTACCTATTATGATAAGAATACTTTTTACTATAACAAAGGAAAACGCATTTATCTTAATGCAATTGAAAGCGTTTAACAATCAATCATCAATCGAAAAGCGTTTATCACAATGGGAATACATTGTTCCACGCGCCGTATGCGCAATATTACTACGAAGCACTAATAAGCATAAATTATGTGAAAATCGTGAAAATTATTTGCGATACTGCAATGAGGCAGCAACCTCTCATTTTCTATAGAACACGTCTACAAAGGTAAACACACACACATGTGAGTTCAAGGAAATTTCAATTTTGTTTGATGCAGCGTAACTTTTGTTTTATCTCACATTTCATCGCTTTGCATCTGATGCGGTAAGCAACGTGCAGACATGTGCCTCAGGACTTCAAGGAGCCGTCTTGTATCTATAAAGGCAACAAAAACAACTTTAACTATAAAGTGCTTCAAACTGCGGCACCGTCAGAAATTGTGCCTTGCAATGAAATTAATTTTATGCGGATTGTTCAGGGTGGACCATCTGTTGGTTTAGTTGTTAAACATTTATAGTTCGGAACACACACGTACAAAGTGGATGCTATTCGACATAAGTCTCTGGAAAATTTCCATTGAAATTTAAAATACGCGCAGGAGGCAGGATCCTGCAGGATCTGCCCAGCCATCTCTAGACATCGTGTGGCTACCCTAGGAGAACCAGCGTTTGTCGGTCTAGAAGAGTCGGCCGGGCTGCAAGTTGGTCGTCTACTCAATTTCGCCAAAAAAGTAAAATTTTTAACCGACCATTACTTCGCGTAATATTCTCTAATCTGGCACAGCTAAGGACCAAAAGGTCTATGCTAGGCTGCACTCTGTTGTGTGGCCAGCCAGTGTTACCTAACCTAACCTAACCTAAAGTGCGCGCGTTAAGTATTTTTCAATATTTTGAGCTTCTGTATGTTGGTAGGACTGTACTTAATGACTATGCCAAAAATGAGATGGATCTGTCAACTAGTTTGTTTACGGCGGCTGTTAGTGCCAGTCCACCTTATTAGTGCTCCTCGACGCGCCATCTCATCGAGCCACGATTGCGAAGACTTTTTAGGCAAAACACTCGATAAATACCATCGACCAGGCACCGTACAGTCCAGATCTGGCCCCGTGTGACTTTTTCCTCTTTCCAAAACAAAAATTACCACTCCGGGTAACCCGTTTTGACTCAATACCGACCATAAATAGAATGCGATGAATTTTTGTCACAACGTACGAGGTGTGTTCAAAAAGTAAGGTGACTTTTCAAATTTCGCGGGCAACGTATTTTCGTATTATCCATTTTTTTGTTTGTTGTTGTTGGTGTTTTGTTGTGTTGGTACACTCTTCCCGAACATCTGTACCAAATTTCAAGTGAATGGCAATTTTTGTTTGGTTGTGAGAACCGAAACACCGAAAGTGTAAAAGTAAAAGTGGTAAAAGCGTTCTGTGAAATTAATATAGTTGAGGAAAATTTAATGACGCAGCAATTGAAGACCGAGGACCCTTATCAGCGACACTTATTCGCTCAATGGATGGGAGAGCAGTCGGATAAGCTTACGTTAAAAAAAATCATTGAAAATTTCGACTACTAGAGCCAGCCAGCCGCAGTGGCCATTTGTCCGATTTTTTTTTTCATACATAAATAAGTCGCTTCGAACTTGCATTTGGTATATGCATTTGCCCAGCTTTGTTAAAAAATAACCTTCCTTCAGGTGGCCCACCCAAACTGACAAAAGAATTGCATTGTAACATAAATCAGCCCAATTTCCTGATAACAATATAAGTTGTTTTTACAGGTACAAGTTATTGGCAGCAAATTGAAACTATTTCATAGACCCTATACCTCTGTACAGGTAATAGAAGACGTAGCAGTTTATGATTTTTTTTCGTCTAATTGTCATCATTTTTGTACTAACAACAAATAAGAGAACTCAGAACTTATAATCTATCATGCCTTCTTATGCCTTGATCGCAAAAGGTTGAATTGCAAAGTTTTTTTAATTTATAAAAAGATGGCGTACGTTAAAATCTGACGCGGACAAGCTTGGGTTACCCTGTACCATCACATTGAAATCAAATTCGGCATTTTGCTTCAGAGCTCTAAAAAACATTAATTTCTATAATTTGGTAATGATTGAATTTTTCCAAGTAGTTAATTTGCTTTTCAGAAACAAATCATTAAAATCAGCCCGTCCGCTCTTGAGCCATGGTAATAAAGATTATATAGAGCTTGGCTTTTTTTGAGCATATATTTTTTTCGCAAGCCATTTATATATTTTCTTTTCAACGGCAGCTTAGCAGCACGTTGCATAGCCACCGAGTTTTAAATGGAAATAAATATTTATCAACTCAATATCTGCAAAAAGAAAGCCAATGTTAAGCAACAGCAGTCCTGTTCCATTCCATTAGTTGGGAACATGTAAAAATCGCATGCGAGAAATGTGTCAACCATTCCACAACCACTGGCGTTGCACTGTTAACATTTACAGAGAACTGCTGAATACAGAGAGAATGTCTGCAAATGGCGCGCTCTTTCTCTTGGCACTGCTGTTAGCTAACATTTATAACACTTTACAGTTGCAGCAATAAAATTCACCGACATAACAGTTGATAAATGGTTACCGTTTCCCATTTGAATGCTGCGCTTTGCATTTGCTGTTGTTGCTCTTTTTGTGTTATTATTTTTATCAAGGTAACGGGTGGGAAAAGGGAAATAAAAGCGTGTAGCATCCTGGGTCGCTGATAGATAAAAATATCCTAAAAAAAATTTAAAAAAAATATATTTTTTTAAATAAAATAATTTCTCTGTATTATAATTTCTTTATTTTAATTTTAAAGTAATGATCATATTCCTTATAATAATTAATTCACACCTCTAGGAGTCAAAGAAATAATTTCGGCTCAAGGAAACAATGGTAAAAAAAAAATATAATCTAAGGTGCTGAAAAAACAGATTCCGAACACTTTGTACGGATTCGTTATAGATCCGAATGTCTCGGGCTCCCTATTTTACGATAACGAATTTTTTATGCGGTTAAAAATCGAATGTTTTGTTGTTAGGGAAATATAACGTATTAGCAAAATAGATTGAAAGGTGTACGCATTTTAAACTCAAATAATCTGCTTAATATTTTTTCATATTCGCAGACTTTATTTATATCAATTTTAAGCTTAATAGCTATTAATAAATATAGATAATTATTTGTTTACTGAGTCAACCCTAAATTAAATTAAAGAAAGCACAATGACTTGCTTATGTTTTGCTTTAAAGAAAATTCCCTTATAATAGGATTAGTATAGTGAATAATTTCCCTCGATTATAAGTCGTAGCCCAGGGCACAAAATTCCTTTTTGCATCCTCGAATATGTTTGATACCCTTTTGCAGGGCAAAATTTAGAAAACAATTTTGAGGCCTCCAAACTTGACCCTCGATGCGATTTTTGGTTCGTCTACTGAACCTTCTATCCAGATCCGCTCCTGACTTTAGGTTAACGTATAATAAGCTTTGCTTTGTAATGGTTTGAATATCTGCCTGATGAGCTTTTGTTGCAAGATTTTCGACGTGCAGCAATTAGTTAACATTTGCGTAATGCAGCTTGCGGTTTCCGGTCGCCGTAAAAGTTTTGGCTTGCTCATTAATAACCATTAACAATGATATATTATGAATTAAAATAAATTAGCTGGCAAAACGATACCCCCCCACAAAAAACCACAAAGTAAACACAGCCAGACAAGGCTCCAAACTAAAATTTATAGAAAACTTTTAGTAAAGCAAATATTGATGGATTTTTGAGTGCAACACATATGAGAGAAAGGGGGGTGACATTGCTGCTTGCAGTAGGGCATGCACAACTATA